>VWYH01007708.1:0-242924 GCA_013399365.1 Pampusana beccarii
TAAAATATAAAATAAATATAAATTTAAATTTATAAATTTATTTAAATATTTATATATTTACTGTCTGCCAGTGGCAGCGGAAAGATGGAGGTGGGGTACGTGGAGTACAAGAGTATGTGGAAGTGCTTGAAACTTGAAAGTCTCCTGGGGACACTCTTGGGCACTGTATGTCTGGAAGTCAGACACCATGAGCAAGTAATCCATGAGGAAGTCGAATTACATTTGAGAAAGTGAATCTGGATTTTCTCCTTATTCTATTAGTGCAGGGAAAGTTACCTATTTTATGGATAAATATTTTGCGTGCTTCCAGGTCTTCATCTGAATACAAAAGGTTTTCAACTGGAGCAACAGTTTTCTGATTTTTGTAGAATACATTACAATAAAGGAAATATGAGGAGTTTACGGTAAAGAATGAAGGTAGTGATGACAACCTATCACTGTATTTTGTAAATAGTAATAAGACACAGATGAAGGTTGGTATTTGATTCATCTCACTGAGTTGGGATGGCCTTGACAGTACTGGCAGATTGCAATAAATTACTCCCAGGAATTCAAGAACATTCAAGAACATGAGAATGGACATACTGGATCAGTGCAAATACTTAGGTTATCCACTTTCTTATCTGTAAGAGTGCTCAGGTTTTTAGAGAAAGAGTGTGAGAAACATACAGAGACTTTAAGGGGAGTTTGACAATCAGAGACTTTATGAAAAGGCAGTGTTAATACATTGCCCATTTACAGTAAAAAAGGATTATTGTTTAACTAATTTTACCAAAGAATTACAGTAAGAAATACTTTATACCTTCCTAGCACACTGCTTGTTCCCCTCGTTCCTCTTCTGGGAAATAAGTGACAGAGGGGTAGCAGAGTGCAAAAGGCCCCAAAACCAATATAAACTTAATCGTTCCTGGGTCTTATGGTTTACTTTGGTTCTTCAGTGAAAATAAAGGCAAGTTATTAAAATTCATCATTGCTATTTGTCTCCAAAGTAGCCCTAGAGCAGAGCAGAGAGACACCAATCCATAATTAAAAACAGGAGTAAAAGGTCTGTAAGGTATATGTTTAATGGTGAAAGTGTCCATGTTGCAGCATATTTCTGAATTAATAGTCTGTTTGACAGCTTTTTTAGATTTCAGTAGCAAAACCTAAACTTACATGACTTATTTGCCATGCATTTTTGGAATCTATACTTGTCAGCAAACATAAAGCCACCTACAGTTCAAGGTGTACATAGTTCACCCCAAATTCTGGGAAACCATTAGAAACACCTAGTACACCAGATGGTGGGATATACCCCAGGTGACAAAAAAATGCAAAAATCATTGTTATTAAGAGGTTACAGAAGAAGGCAAATATGCAAAGAAGGCATTGTTAGAGACATGACAGCTCAGGTGGAAGTAGGACTAAAGGTGTTTGCAGCCTCTTCAACACTGAAGTTACAAAGGAAGTGAGACAACAGAGATATAAGCTGGGGAATGACCTGTTAGAGAGCAGTGTAGGGGAAAGGGACCTGGGGGTGCTGGTGGACAGCAGGATGCCCATGAGCCAGCACTGTGCCCTTGTGGCCAGAAAGGCCAATGGCATCCTGGGGTGTGTTAGAAGGGGGTGGTTAGTAGATCGAGAGAGGTTCTCCTTCCTCTCTACTCTGCCCTGGTGAGACCACATCTGGAATATTGTGTCCAGTTCTGGGCCCCTCAGTTCAAGAAGGACAGGGAACTGCTGGAGAGAGTCCAGTGCAGGGCAACAAAGNAGGGTGACAGAGCACTGGAACAGGCTGCCCAGTGAGGCTGTGGAGTCTCCTTCTCTGGAGACATTCAAAACCCAGCTGGATGCCATCCTGTGTAACCTCATCTGGGTGTTCCTGCTCTAGTGGGGGATTGGACTAGATAATATTTTGAGGTCCTTTCCAATCCCTAACATTCTGTGATTCTTTGATATGGGGGACATGCCTCACATGGAGAAAGAGAGTAGTATTTCATTGTGTCAGATTCCTGCATATTACTCCCATCTGCTGAATCACTGGATTAAGGAGGCTTCTCTTCTGACAGTGGATTTTCAGGAGCTCCTGCAAGATAATGAATGTTTATCATTTCCTGCCACAGCATCAGATAAGGCAGGCTCACCTTGTCTTTATGCCTATTCCAGTGATGATAAGAACAGAGATTACTGCACACCTTCCCTGGGGTCTGAAAACTTCCTGTCACTGACTGATTGCTTAGCCCTGCTGAAAACAGGTGTCTCACGCCAGGGAGATGAAGCTGGAATAAATAAGCCTACAGTCACTGAAACCTATGGGATATATAAATGTGACCACCTAGTGTGTCTACGGGTATTCACTACGATACCCAGCATTATATTTCCTCTTCACAGTCCTCTCTTTCTGAACTTGCACTGTAAATTTAAATGGGGCAGAAGGTGTGCAGCTTTTTTTTTTCCTGGGTTTAAAGGCTTCCCTTCAAATTTTGTACTAATCCAGCTATTTTTGGTAGATAAAATGAAAGAAAGGAAAGCAAGTAACATACTTATCCTTTCAGTCCCTTGAAAGATTCTTTTCACTAACTTTCAAGAACAGCATTCACAGCAGTAAGACCTTCAGGCAAACAGTGTAATAAAGGTGAAACATACTTTATAGTCAAAACTCATCACATTTTCTCATTGTTGGTAATATTTGTGCTCAAATAAGAGTTTGGCATTTTCTGATTGATTTACCTTTTTTTTTTCTTTTTGATTTTATTTTTTTTTCCCCTGAATCATGAAATCAAGTCATAATACTGAAGACCACAACCCTTCCTCTGCTAGGAAATACTTTATTGTGCCACAGTGACAAAAATCTGCCATTATATAAAAGGTATAACTTCTTGGAAGTCTTGAAGTACGTAGAATTTATTAGTCCATTTTGGCAGAGACGCTCTTCAGTGTACACTCATTGGGAATTTGAGGGTATTTTCTTTCCTAGTACTGCAAACTACATGCAATTTTTGTCTTTTGCAGGAAACTAGGCAAAGTAAATGTTCTAAGGCTTGCTTAATGCCCTAGTCATAGAGGAGACAGGCGGCATCACAGTCTTTCAACTGCATGTACTGTCATTAGTAAGAACTTTGACAATTGCATAATAAATATCTCTAGATGATCTCATGCAAAAGTCGCACTGTGGCTTTTAGTTCAAATTTTAGTTCTGGTATAGTGGATGCTACAGATTTCTGGCAGCAACTGCTTTTCACAAGTGTAATTTTTTTCAAGTATGAACCAAAGAATACCGTCTTCCTGTACATGCTTGAGATATACTTGCTTCTCAATCCTTATCTTATGTTTAATTCATTGATCAATTGATTGGTTGATCTTCCACTTTTCTTCACTGCAAGTATCTCTAATCAGATTCTGATTCATCCAACATTCATTTTGCTTAAGTTAACATCATGATTTTTACAGGGGAAATTGCGTAGTGCTGTGATGCTGCAGTCATGTTATAAAGATCTTCCTTTATCTCATAGAGCCAAGTGTGAGTTTTGGAAATTCTGCCCTTTGGCACACTTCATTCACATGGTACTGTAGCTCTTACATTCCCGAACAACCACATGAACTTTATTGGGATTACTGCTGAGAGTGTGGGTTTTAGATTCTGATGCTAGTATGACTGCCTTCAATTTTTCCAGGGTCTTTGCTCTAAATTTGTCTTAGCTTCTTGTTTGTTACAGTCTCTTTTTGTCACCCTTATGAAAAAATAAAGTGCTCAAGTTTATAAATTTGATCCTGATTTAGTCCTATCAGGTCTGCCGCAGCAATAAAACTAGCATGTTTGGAAGAGGGAAACGTGCTTTGGAGTTTCCTGTATTTGCATGAAATTACCCCTTTTCCACAAATCCTGTCGTAGAACATCTGCTGAATTCACCAGAAATCATATAGTGAAAGGCACTGACGAAGGAAACACTTTTACTGTGAAGGTGACCGAGCACTGGCACAGGTTGCCCAGAGAAGTTGTGGAGTCTCCATCCTTGGAGATATTTAAAATCTGTCTGGATGCTGGCCTGGGCAACCAGCTCTGGGTGGCCCTGCTTGAGCCACAGGGTTGGAACAGGTGCTCTCCAGAGGTGCTTTCCCACCTCAACCATTCTGTGGAAAGTTTTTACCCTACTAGCATTCAGGTGGGATCTGTGCATTAAATTCTTCGGTGAAACCATCCAATCTCTTTTTGTTTCCTGTGGGGCAGTTTGTACAGTTTCATATGACAGCCAGGAGGTATTTACACAGCATCTGTTATGCTAAGGATCACATCGGATTGTGAGGTCTCTTTTACATAACACACTAGCTCTGGTATTATTGTTATCTATAAACAGCCTGTGCAATGCAAGTGATCTAGATGATACAGTATTGTGCTCCTGCTCAGAAAAGAGTTGCACAAAAGTGTTACATTTTAAGTGTAATTAAGGCTGTTTCATTCTTCCTTCTGTAGTGTAGGGACATTGCATAACATTAACACAATCACCTCCTTCTGGGGTTGCAAATGTTTGGGGAATTTTGCAAACCTTTGGGATCAGTACCGTGAAATCCAAAGGAGAAATCTTGTACCATGGGAATCTATTTTATTGCATGACTTCAGACATCTCTCTCTTCCCATTTGCCTGTGTAGTCTTGCTGAGCATCTCTAGATAATTAGGGATAATTACCTTTAGCCTCTGAATAGCACTGGTGTATTTCAAGACATTCTGGTAGCCCCCCTGCTTTCCTCAAGTTTTTTGTTCTGTTCCAAGACTTGTGAGAGACAATTGACAAGTCTGGATATGTCTGTTTGCTGGTTGAGCTTAGGAATGGACAAAAGAGTTGCTGGAGAAGATTTGACTGATGGGATAAATAGAGAGAACACTGCTGAGATAAATGAAGAGCTCCACTGAATGCCACTAGCTATCTTCTTTTTGTGGTGTATACGAAAATACCAGCAGTGGAACTAGTGGAGAGCAGCAGGAGTTGTGAGGGTAAAGGGAGATAATTGCTGCATCTGTTGTTTGCAGGGACAAAGCTAGATGAACTTTTTAGAAACAGTGCAGACCGACTACTAAATCAGTGTTGTTTGTCAATATGAGGTCATTCAAGGAGAAAAAGCAGAAGCTGGAAGATTAAATGGAAATGACAAGACAAATGGAAGTAAGTCACTGAGAGATTAATTAAGATCTGTTAAAATCAGACTAGTAATATTGAGATTAAACAGTTTGAACACTCACTTTATGAAAGAGTTCCAAATATATCACGTATGAAGAACCATTGCACTTCTTTATGTAGACCTTTGTATTTCAAAATAGCCCAGAAAGGCACCACCCCTACTTCTAAATGCTTAATTTTCATTCAGATCATAATTCATCCCCCTCTTATGAACTATGGATTACCAGTTAGTGCCAAGCAAAAGTTGAGCTATTTTTATTTGATACCAAGCGAAAATAGGTATTTCCAAAGGAAAATGCATAAATTAGAGTTCATCTGCACAGGTAGGAGAATTCCGGCCAAACATGTTCAGGATGAAGCAGGTTCAGTGTATTGTTGTTCAAAAGGTGTTTTAGACTGGCACTCTAGAAAGGGCAGCAGGATCAAGCTGGTTTATATGCAACCTAAACAATTCTTAAAAGAGTAACAGAGTGGAGTTGCTTTTGGTATCAAAGAATTGGCTTAAATGACCCAAAAGGCATCTTTTAGTGCCCTGTAGCTCTATCATAACGAACCTTGCAGCATTTTCCAGGGTCACCCATCAGTGGCTTTGCAAAGAGTCCTGCACTCAGCACAAAATACCATCCTTATGGCAGGGAATATCCATGTTTAGGATGTCAGTCTGCTCAGTGTTCCCTGCTTCTTTTGACAACTCTCTAGTAAACTGCACAAGTACTTTGAGAATTTCATTCTCCATTCAATGTGAGGATGCTACAAAATCATATAAATCAATGGGAATTTGGAGTTTTATTTCTACAAAAGAATGTCCAGATCTTACAATGCATGTACAAGAGGAGGATTTAGAGCAGCATATTGCTATTTTGTGACCTACCTCTCCCTATGGTTATGTTCTTCCATGTTTGAGAATAAACTCAGATCTCCCATTATTATTAATCAGAAAGTTCTTATATGTCTGAATGAGCCATAAATGCCCTTTTAGCCTGCCTATCTGTATGCCATATACGTATCACTCCTTATTTTGGGGAATCGAGGTCTGTTCATACATGACTAAGAGTTCTTCCCTGCCCTATGAATGTGTTGAAATGGCACACTGAGTACACATATACAGCCAGATTGCCTTAAACCCTGCTTTTTACATTCACTTTAAGTGCTCTGTACCATTCTTATTTCTAAAGTAGCAAGGTAATAGGATTAACATGTCAGCCACTGACACTAATTTGGGCATTAACACAGTACCTTTCTCTTCCCAGTTCTCCAATAAACCTATAATTCATTTTTCAATGAATTTAGTACTTGCTTTCCTCTGTCTGTTTCTCTTTTCTCTTCACAGAAGCAGCAGAAGCTTGGAGAGACAACACAGAAAGCTTTGTAACCTATAGCCCCCTATTGGAAGTTATTCATACAATCAACTTTGTTGATGAATTACTTTAGATAATATGAAGTCAAAATAATTGTCATGCTGCTATTCAGTTCTGTCCTTTTCTTCCCCTTGGTGGGAGAGGTTAGAAAAAGGAAAGAAACAGTTACCATACTTTTTGTTGATAGCAGCTGGCAAGAGGATGCTCATGGGATGCTGTATATGTGTCCAGGTTGCATGATAAGACATTTGATATTAAAGTGTGGTGCTTGAAAGGGAAAAAAAAAATATTTAGTGCAAAGATCAGTCCACACAGAACTATTGGTGGCTCACAGCCAGACAGTTACCTGGATCCGTAGGAACTAGGAGATGCAGGCTGGTATATGCCAGTCCACATCCTGCATGATGTTTTGGGAGTTTGCAGGATTTCAGCATACAGCAGGCAGAACTGCTGGAAGCATTAGATATTCATGATTATACAGAAGAATGAACAAAGAGCAGCTTTGTATTTATTATTTTTTCAACAATGGGTTTGGACATCTGCTCTGGATGTTACTGCCTTTGGTTCAGTTGGTTCAGTTACTTTGGTTTACCTTCCCAACAACAGTGTAAATTGACTTGCTCAATTGTAATGTCATGAACAGTCTCACTTGACTTGCCTGAAAAGGGTGAGGTGGGCTGCTTATGGAGTTGAGGCAGAGCTCTGAAGGGAGAAAAAAAAGACAAAAGTAAATAAGACTATTTAAGAGACTCAGGTCAGTTTGATACTCACTAAATATATTTTCCTCTCATCAAAGATAAAGAAAAAAAAGCAACAGCCTTTTCAGCATGTGGAACTGACAAGGGCATCCTCGCTCCTCATCACAACCCTACTTCTTTGCCAAAGAACTCGTGAGGTGGAAGGAGATTGTTGTCATGCCATAAACAGGGACGGACTTCTATCTGGTTTGTATGGTAACGTGAAATGTTCCAGTATCAGAGAGTTTTCTTGTCAAACCCATACACAGTGAAGAAGTCAAAGGGTCCATGACTATTGCTAGTACACTTGAGCTTGGCATTTGATAGAAAATGAATGAACTGCAGTGCAGGGATTGATTTAGACACATTGCCAGACTTCTGAGCCTGTGCTGTTGTACATCTGGCGAATCTAAGCAGATGCAGTCTCTCTCTCTTCTGTTTTTGCATAGCTGGGACTCAAGCGAGGCACTAGAGAGAAGTTTTCTGGGAAAAGAAAGGAAAAGTTATTCAGGCAGACATCTGCGTCCCTCCCTGCTGTGAAAAGAAGCTCTATGCTGTGGCTCAAATTAGCGGTAACAGGCAGCACATGATTTTTATTACTTTGCTGCCTTGGCTTAATACCTTGTTTTGCCTGAACGGAGTTGGTGATTTAAGATACGCTGCCTCTTTGGAACCACTTACTAAACCCCAAAAGAAGATGCATCATCCTGTGGGAAACCTTATGCTTCACAAGGTCTGGCATGAGTCCATTTGTGCCATTCAGTGTTTTGTGCCAAAGCTCATATCAAACAATTTGACTCAGTTAAACTTGGACCTTGAACTAACTGTCCAACTTGTCCAGCTCCTTCTGAACTCTGAACATGTGTCTTCCTTAGTCGTGGAAGGAGAGCTCCATCTTTAATTTCTGTCTTCTTTTGGAGCCTACCTTAAAACCCTGAGGTTCATAGGGCAATAAAGAGTCCTTGATGTATTTCATAAGAGTAGGGGGTTGTTCTTTGGCCAGAAGTAACATGGCATTCATCTACTAGAGTCTCTAAATACTGTTTTGCCTATTTACCTTACAGGGATTTCAATTCATCTCATGCCTTGCAGTTTGGGTGCCCATCTCAGCTCCTCTCCCTTTACATGCCCACAGTCTGGCTGTTCATGCTGGGGATGGCTTGGGCACAGCTGCTGCACCAAGTGTTCCCAGCTTTTTCTTTTTCTCTCATTTTCTCTATTTTTTTTATTTGGCTGAATGCCCTAATCATCATAATCTAGGAGGAATCTAGGACTGTGGGCATCACTGTTATCAAGTGCCATCATCACCAGTTACCTCCTTGCCTTACCTACTATGCCTTGGGAATTCGAAGTAGTAGTAAACATGTTCATTTCTCACTATTGTTAGTTACTCAGTAAGTGCTTTACTCCACCGTTTTTAAGCAGCGATTGAAGAAGTCTGCAAAGGTACACAAATTTACTGGATGTTTTCAAATGTGCAAATAAATGAAAAAAAAAACCAAACCACCATACAGTTATGAGAAGTTAGGATTCGGAGATATAAAGGGATATAATGATGTGGCAAATAAAAGCTTCCTTTTGGATTAAAGCCACCTCATATGTAACTTGATATAATTATAAAGAAGACAAATTTTAATTTGCTTTTCCCTTTTCTCTAGTATCATTTGACAAGGACTTTATCATTCGTATAAGATAGCAGTCTTTAAAGATCTTTAACCTGTAACCATCTCTTACATTGTCTTTTGCTGGATGTGTGCTGGCATTTCAATGAAACAACCAAGGGAGTTTTAAATGCCATTATAAGCACCTACATTCCAGCTGTTTGCAGGATTCTGTAGGTCAACCAGTCAAGGGGCTTGACTTCAGTGTTTTGGGAACAGTTACAGCTTCATTGGAGGGTTGAAATTCAATCTTAAATCACTGTACTGTAACGATTTGGCACTATGGAGTTTTATTACAGTAGTTGGCTTCTCCCCTGCCTTGGCTACCCATGGACTGTAGCGGCATTTCTGTAGTGTCTGTTCAGTACAGATGTAGCAGTCAGCCTCAGGTATATCACATCGGCACCCATAACGTTCTGGGAAGTGAGACAATTTGATGCCACTTTTTATATCAGTGTGGTCAGGTGACCCTGCATAATAAATATGAACTGACTCTTCCATGATTATGACATTCCTAAATAATTTACTGTCGCCTTTCTTGAGCCAGGTCCTGCAGCCTTGCTGCAGTCATGACGCGTTTTGATTTCCACAGGAGTCAAAACTAGAGGCTCATGCTCAGTTTGGCGGAAGTGCACAACATCCTCATATCAAACCCATCAGTCATAAGCTTCCTGCGCATCAGGGGTGTAGCTGCAAATCTTTTCTAGTATACACAATTAGGAAAACATTTTTCCTTTAAGAGTTACCTTTGATTTGTGCCTGTCTGATTGTTTAACTAGTGATATTAAAAATATATGTATTTATTAAGATGTGAAGAAAATGAGCTAAGGAAGAGAACCCTTTCAGCATCTTATAATTACATCTATAGATTTCTAAGATATGGCATTTAGTAGCTCTCCTTCTTGTGCTATGGACCAAATTCTCAGATGAGATCAACTTCTTTGCCAGTTGTTTAGTGGTGGCTGGCTCTGAGACTTTCAAAAGTAATTGAACATACACTGCTCACTACTTACCTGTCTTTTTCTTTCAGCAGTTATCAAAGAACTGCTCGTAAAGTATTGAGGAGTGACACATTTCTAGCTCTAAATATTTTCCATGTGAGTTGACTAGTGAGTAAGAATAACGTTAACTGTTGAAAGGCAACATAGACTCCTATAAAGAAGGACTTTGGGTTTGGTTTTGGGTTTTTATTGGTTTTTGGTTTGGTTTGGGTATTTTGTACCTGCCTTTCTTTTCCTTGTTTCTATGCTTTGGCCTTCACTAACCTTGGCTTCTACTCTTTTATTGAGCTCTTTCAGCATATATATTTCTTTTGCATTATATTTTATCCAGTGTTACAGCTACCCAAGTGACAGCCAATTACCCATCTGTCTGACTAACACTGCCAAAGCACTTTTGATATTAGATCAGTGGGGTTTTTTTTCTTCTTTGACAATTACTTGTCAGAAAGCTAGCAGTTTCTCTTTTGCTCCGTGAAACTGAACTTACTTTAAACATTAGTGATATACTCAGAACCTTCCTGGAAATTCAATAACCTTTATGCCACATAATCTTATAAATGTGTTTAGTGAGCTATTATAAGGGATTACTCTCTTAAAATCACCCAAAAGCTAGTATTTCACCTAGAGAAGTGAATTCAGATCATTAAAAATCTAATGGGAATCTCCTTTGTGGTCAGATTGCTTTAACTGCTGCTGAGGGTATAAAGAAGTGATTTAAGTCAAATTATAACATTCATTGTGACACAGACTACACTCAGCTTTGATCATGAAGCCTCTATTGAAAGGCAGTAAGTCACAGGTAAGGAGGCTGTAACCTTTAGCTGAGGGACAGAAACTTCCTAAATCGTCTTCTTCGATCAAGAGTGATCGTCTGACACCACCCTTCCACTTCAAATTTAAACATTCTCCCATCTGTTACAAACCAGACATTTCTCTCATGTTAAATCTTATGTTCCTTCTTACTGAAGTCAAGCCTGTCAGTAAAATTCTGAAGTTACAGTAAAAGTATAAAATATGTATAAAACTGTTTTATGCTTTACCAATCAGTCTTTGATGCTTTTTTAAATTATTATTTTAATGACCTTCTTGCTTCAGCTGTTAGATTCTAACATTTGGTAGATCAATATTTTGATCTCCAATTCTGAGGTTTTGTCCGGGCTATTTCTGTAGCTGTTTGATGTCTTTTTTCCCCTTAAATTAGAAAGTACCTATTCTCCAAGAAAAAATGTAAAAGAACAATATGAACATTGTGCGTTTGCCCCAAGGTTGAACAAAAATGTTTTCTCAGTGGAACATCTGTCAAGAGAAAGAAAACATACTCCTAAGAGTGCTGGAATGTGAATACAAGTTTTAAGTCAAATGTGGCCAGTTCTAAATATGATCTTGATCCAAGGTCTTCTCTGTTCCAGCTGAGTTCCAGGCTACAAGGTGGTGTAAGTGGCTCCCACTGCTCCTCTCCATTCCTGCCTTGGCATTGCCCTCTTCTTTGTGCTGGTGTACAGTTTTTGGGGATGCATTGTGGTCTGGGCAAAAAAGAAGAAAGGAAGGAAAGAGGGAAGCAGGGAGAAAGGAAGGGAGGGATGGGATGGGATGGGATGGGATGGGATGGGATGGGATGGGATGGGATGGGAGGAAAAGGTGAGGGCACTGTTGGGCTCGACAAAAGTGTCCTGGGGCTTCAGAACAGAGGGTACTTATAGCTCCAGGTGGAGTTCCCTGGAGTAGGCTTGGGAACCAGTTCAGTGTTTAACAGGTGCATCCATCAATCTAGAACGAACTGTGTGTAGCATGTTGGATGTGGAAACTATTTGTAATGGTAAAAGGAGCAACAATCCTCAGAGATTTCTCATGTCCAGGAAACTTTCTCTTTCTGAAGCTACAGGTAAAAATTATGGCAATATGATGAAGCAGAGAGTTTTGGAGAAGACATCCTTATCCTTAGGAACAGTAGTTAGTATGGATGATGAGCTGTACCCTGGCACTTCTCCTGTGGTAATTATTAGCAGCATCAGCCAACTCCGAGTCTTACATGCATAATTCAAATATATCAGATAATTCCTGACTTGAACTTAGAATATGAATGCTTTGGACTGTAATTTCTGGATTCACCATTTTTTGTATGATATTTACGTTTTTGAAAGCTGGGGAAACAGTGTCCATTTGGGAAGTCGTAATAATTTGTATCTTTTTTTACTAGTTTTAATATTGTTTTTATTTCAAAAAAGGTTTCAAAACTATATAGTTATGCAGTTATTAGATATTTAATTTTATGACTGCTGTTAGATTTCCGGAATACAAGTTGGTTAGATATAGAATGGATACTTTTCTGGTTGTTGTAATTTCTAGAGATTGTCTTATGTGACAAATTGAAGCAGCTTTTTAATATCAAATGCAAAGTAGAGTATACTTTCCCAATTTTGTAAACTCAGTAGTTCATAGGGTATCAAATTTTCATGTATTTCTACATATCATTAGCCTTATATTTTTATAACAAGCAGTTTATATTCTTATGTTTATATCAAGTCACTTTTAGGTCTTTTCTTGTCTAAAATGATCTGTTATATATGAAACCTCTTTTTCTTGATCCAGTGACTCTTTCTGTTATGGCTGTAGACCTATTTATTCATCTCAAACTAACATGTCATTTATAAAAGCTTTTCCATTAAAATATAAACCTGACTGTTATCCATGAGGTTTCTGACAGAAGAGAAAATTGAGTTTTTACACTCATTTTGAAAAGTTGACTTTGTAACTCTGCTGTCGTGTCTCATCACTCAGCTTCTGATATGTCTTTTGAAGTATAATAGGACATGAGCATTTAGAGGAGGGGTTTACTCCACGGGGGGCATTTGTTGAAGTCTGCTCTCAAAAATGTTTTTTTGATTTCTCTATTGACTAGGGACGTCTCAGTAATCTCTTTCTGTAGATCCTATGCATCCTATTGCTGCCTCACCCTTCATTTTGTTATTCCTTCACCATAACCAGCGTATGGAGCGTTAAGGCTACAGCTGCACTAATTTTTCAGGATGTTCCAAGTGTGCTGCACATCTAGTTGATCCATCTAGGTGGAGAAGGTAAAAATTCAAACAGATGAGCTCAGCTGGACTTTTTACTGCTCTTAACACAAAAGAGCTTGGGCATGGCCAGAAGAGAAAGTTCAGCCTGTGTGACTTTAATGCAGCCCAGTCTTGCAGTTAAGAATGAGACAAATGTGGCACATCTTCATTAAGTGATGTGGTACAATCCCATTGGAGCATTTTACTGCTTGTGCTAGTCTCCCAAGTTGTGCACTTTACATTACAAGCTTGTCAGTGCTGATGATGACTAAATAACAAAGTACTCCCTTGGCAGCAGTAATAAGAAATATTATGCCTCCTTTTCCAAGTGCTGTTATGAAAAGAGTATGTTGTTTCCTATAAAATTTGATAGATTTTCGTAAGTTCTCGGGATTTTTTTTTTTCACACAATTGGACACAGATTTCACTAAAAGCAGATCCCCAATTTTTTAATAATTTCCCAAAACTTAAACCTTCCTGTTTTATTACAAGGAAGGTTTGGGTTTTCTTTCAACTTTTATGTTAATTGTTAAATAACAGTATCAAACAATAGTTTATGATGGACACTCCCATCTTAGTCTTAGTTATGTCTTAGTTATGACGAGTAGTGGAGGTGCCACGCTCTCCCAAAATGTGCTTGTTACGAAAGTGATATGACAGTAAATCCCCAGAGGACCTCAGTCTCATTGAGCACACCCCATTTCTCCAGCCTTGAGATCCTCTGCCCTACTAAGGTGACATCTGTCTTCTAGCAATGGGAGAAGTTGAGGCAGCTAATTTTGGCAACATCTGACTTGCCTTCAGGGTTCAGGTTTTTTTGGCTGTTTTCTAAAGAACCTGAAATTCTCTTGGGAATTTTTTTTGCTGAGGAAAATGGCATCTTTATCATAAAATGTTTTTGGTGAAAGATTTCAAAGCACTCACATACACATAACTCCAAATGAAACTATATTTTTCACTCCTTTCCGACTGCACCACATGGCACAGGTTAGTCTGGTGGCCACCTGTCGCTACTGAGATCTGTGCAAAAAAAGATAGTGCTGGTTCTGCATGTCTATGTAAAAACAGCCTGTAATTGTGTACAGCTATCTATTTCCCTCCCTTTATTCTGATGATTTCTGTGCAGTGAATTACCTGAGTCACAGACTGGGTTAGGGACTGTTTTTATTCATTTGTACAGAGCTAAAAAGTCTGTCATCTTCACCTCTGCTTGGGGACTCTTGGGTGAAATACTAGACATAGGAACAGCAGCACTTACATGCTTGCTTTATTTAGTACATATTGCTCATGGTATAAAGAAAATAGAACTTAATATGTTTCCTCTGCCATTATCATAAATTATTATTTTTTTAACTTCTGTCGGCACTGTCTACAAGGAAGTTTTATAATGTAAAAGAGTAGCAATTTCAGTAGGATAGACGTGCCTCCTACCTCTTTCTTTTCTTTAGATTTTTTTTCCCAAACTAATGTATTCTGTGGGCTTTAGGGATGAGAGAAATTACTCTGTGTTGGCAACAAGAGCAAAATTAATGAGACTCAGCTGCACAGGAAAGTCCCACTGCAGAGCCTGATGGTGAAAGCACTTGTTAGAGGGGAAGGAATGGTGCTGTATGTTTGGCATCCTGCTCCCAGGACTCCTTTGGCATTTTACTTTCTGTCACTGTATATAAAAATAAAGAGCGAGCCCTGCAGGCAAAGAATGCAAGCAACTCTCCCAATTGTGGGTAAGCGCCTCAAGCAGTAGGCTGTAGACTCATGTTTCTTCTTGTGCTCTCTTTTTGACTCACTAAGTACAAATTTTTAACTTTTGGCCAGTGACACAGCTGCAAGGATAAGCTCTCCTCTTTGGTGTCCTAATGGATAGGAGGTCGGAGGAGAGGAATAGGCACCTCAGTAGGCACCAGGAGAGAAAACTGAACCTTATTTCTCTGTGGTGGGTGCCTTTACCATCATAGCCAATAAAAACTCTAAGTATTTTTATATATCTACCTACTGTGCATATACACATATGTATAACCATCTTTGGGAAGATGCTTGTGGCCGCTGTGGAGTTCTGTGGGATCCCAGTCCTGCCAGATGTTCTCTGAGCTTGCTTGGCAGATAGTAAGGAGGTGCACATGAAGGTAGAATTTGTATCTGATCCAGTTTAGACATAAGCAGAGTCCCAGGCCCGTTGGCATGGGTCTGCTGGCAAAGTACAGTGGCTCTGCTCATTGACATCTCAGTCCTGTCTTTTAGGCGTTTAAGGTGCTGATATACATGGCTCTGAAACGCTGCTCCTAAGGACCAATTTAAGAAGGTACACATACTAAAGAGCTTCATTCGTATCTATGCTGCAGGCTTTTGTCTTTCAGACACAGGTTGCAGGCTTTTGTCTTTCAAGACTACATAAAATGTCTACGAGAGTAGGGCAGCCGCCTCTTACAGCGAACTATCTGTGTGAATGAATTTTTTCAATACTCGTAGAGACTACAACAGCAAATTCCCATGTGCCTGGGGAAGAAGCCAGGCAGTGGCATGTCATTGTGGGTGCTAGTGAGCTGTTAGAGTCTTCCACCAAGTTAACCGGGCTCACTGTGACCAGCGGTGTTCCCAGACAGTTCATCCATGCCCATGGACCATTTTGAGTAGGTAGGTATGTAATTTGTGCCCAGTTGCCCTGTTTCAGAGCCAAGGACGTTTTACTGGAGGGAATTCTAAGCCAGCTGCCTTCAGCGCTGGGAGTGTTATAGGACGCACTCAATTTATTGATGCACGTGAAGACGTAGGCTATGTGAGAGTTTCAATGAATGTCAGGGCAGAATTGGCTGATGAGGAGATTCTAGTCTGATTTGGAATCTCCATCATCTGCTCACTTGTAATGTTGGGGCTCCAGCAAGAAGGCACATTGTCTCTGAAAAATGGTGATCTGTGGATTATTTAGGTGCCTTGCTGGTCCTGGAAGATCTCCACTCATAGTGGCAGGAATGAAACGGGCTCTGGCTCTGGTCATGGATGTCATAAACGTGTTCCTAGGTGATGCAGGACAGGCGTCTTGGTATGTTGTTGTTAATACCTTAAACTGTGAGTTCTGCCTGTGCCAAGGAGTTTTTCAAACTGTCTACCACGTCATATGTGGGATTTGGAGCACCCTTGTACTGTACTGTGTGACATGTCCTGTGGCTTAGGGAAGCTACAGGCAGGGGTATTCCCAAATGTGAGGTCACCCGAATTGCACGTTAGAGAGTGGCTGAGAAAGCAAGTGATTCTGAGATGTCCCTAGTGAAGTCCCAACTAAGCCATTGTTGTGATGCTCATGAGTCTACTACAAGGTGAAGACATTACAAGAATAGCATCAGGGTCACTGTTGATGTCTACCAGTTAGGATGCCCACATACTTCCACGAAGGTGACACCACTGGGCACTGAAATTCCATCTGAATGTAAATATATGTATGAATGTAAGTATATAATGCAAATATGTAATTTTTTTTATTCGGTCATTAACTGCTGTAGTTCTTTTCCATGTTGAGGGAAGAAATCTAATTATTGATCCAGATGGTGTAGGACAATGAGTTGAAAGAAGAGAGTGCAGTGTGAAGAAAGCAAGGTAGATAGCTAATGCTACCTGAGCCAACAGCTTCACTCATGTGGGAGTGGTGTTCCCTCTGAAATTCTCTATTACCTACAGCATGAAAGAATATAGTTTCTGTTAAGATAGGAACAGTTTACATGTCCAAGAGAATAATCAACCGTGTGATAATTTTTCATTTATATGTACTGGGCCAGATGTTTAGCTGATAAAAGTCAGTATAACTTCACTGATTCCAGAAGAGCTGCACCAAGTTGATGATTCAACCTTTGTTCATTTAATTGTTTAGATTTATCATATTTATTGACCTCAGCACAGAGAATGTCATTTTCATGACTAGGATAAGTGATTATTTTTGTCCAGAAAAGATGTATTCTGCTCTCAGTGACACCAAGCCCTATCTTTTAGGTGAGGGTTGAACCTGGCCATTATGTGTAAAATGAAATATTTTATGTGAAATACAACATATGATAATACTTTGGTTGGTATTCATAGGACCATGCTTACTCCATCTGTCTCGGTTATAAATATTTTACGTGCATATTTCAGTAAATTTTAGGGTTTTTAACAATGTAGTAAAATCAAGTAGATGTGTAATAAATTCTGGCAAGCACAGAAACTCGGTTGTTTCTCAGTAGGGTTCTGTTTAGCTGCTCAAAACAGTCTTGCTACAGTTGGAGAAATATTAAACTAAGTTTAAACTTCAACAAATGTACTGCTGAGAAAGTTGATTTTAGTATCTTTAGAAGAGTAGACTGGATTGTCAAAAATTAGTAGCGAATGGGTTTGCAGAAGAATTTAATTTGGCTTTTTAAAACATTTTTTGACTAACATTCAGAAACACAGAATCACCTAAGAACCACATGCTGCTGCAAAGATGAAGGTTAATATCTCTTAACTTCCTTCATTTCCACACCCGACTAAATCCACCTCCAACAGTGGGAAGGAGGCCATTAGGCTGCCACCATGTCTTTCTGATTTGCACTTGCCCGAAGTAACGAGCAGCTTTTGGCAGAATGCAAATAACTCATTTGGCTGTTGGTTTTGAATCAGCTTATTCCAAGGTGTTCCAACTTTTTCTACAGCATTTCACTCCCTGAGCCTACCTGCGTGCCACAGGTAGCGGGGAGGTCCCAGCAATCTTCCTTAATTCCCACATTAGGACTCCTGGGAATGTAGCCAATAGCCACATCTAGGTGTCCTCTGAACCTTGTCTGCCCATTTTGGCCCAAATCTCTCTGCTTTAGGAACAGGTTAAGGAACTTGCAGACAAGTCCAGTTGAGACTAAATCTAAGAAAACTAAGACGTGGGCAAGGGAGGGAGCATGATGATACTTCAGTAACAACAGCAAGGTTCTCATGGCTTTGCCCAGTCTAGGTAAGGTTCTGTTGAAGAAAAATTTTGTATTTAAATAAATATTGTCAAGCCTTAGAGTTTCCAACATACAATAATAAAATAAAACTTGTCTCCATTTGGTTTGTGGTGGTATTTTTGTATTTTATGAGGGCTTTACAAATATTTTCTTAAATTGAAGTTTTTTCTAAGTGCTTTTTCATTATAGAAGATCCATATGTTGACTAGTAGCTATCTTCAGACACCAGTGTACTAACAGTGCTGACAAGGGTTACACACAGGAACCATAGTCTCAGAATTTTGCCATACTCTGGTGCAAATAAAAAAAAATGTCAAGTGTTCTGTCTCACCCATAATTAAAAAGTGGATGTTCTGTTTATGTGTTTTCTTACAGCTGGCAGCATTAGAGAGACAGATCTTTGACTTCCTTGGTTTCCAATGGGCTCCTATCCTTGGCAATTTCCTACAAATAATAGTTGTCATTTTGGGTTTGTTTGGAACCATCCAGTTTAGGCCTCGATATATAGTCGTGGTAAGTTCTGTTTATTATCTACAATTTTTTTGCATTTGGTTTTAAAACCTGTCAAATTACATAGCAGAATTTTCTTGGTTTCAAAACACCAGATGGTATTTTTGTAGAAACTTTAGAGGTCTCCATGTCTTTTTGCAAATTTAGGACTGCTGAGTGGCATTTCTGAGATTTTGGAAGCTATAATGAATGGGTAACCTAGAGACAGTGCTGCCAAAATTACGACTCTGATACAAGTTCTTAGTAAGATTCTTTAAAGAATGAAATACCTAGATGGGTCATGGGAACATCTACAATAACACTATGCATAAATGAAGAAATACAAATTGTTGTTCTCTTTGCAATAGACAAGCAGAATCAATGGTCATTTTTAAAAAGTTGTAATTGTCAAGTTATACTTATCTAAATCTTCCTCTTAAACAGGGAGAAGCAAGGATTCTAGAAATTCCTTTGGTCCTATGACCCATGGGTTCCAAAGAAATCTCCTTCTCATACCTAACTTTGCCAAGACCTTTATTTATGGCCTTGACTCTAAATTGTTGTAAATTGTCTCTGGTGCTTGTAACTTGAACCCTCGTGGATTTTTTTCACCTGTTCTCCACATAATCAGGAATAAAAATACTGTGAAGGAAACTGCCAACAAAAAATATCCCTTTTCCTCCCCCACAGCCTCTCCTGAATGGATGAATATTATGTCTTTACCTGGCAGTGTCTGTATCTGGAACATTTGAGTTGTGTTGTCAGTAATGGATTTTAAGAGGCTAAAGTTTGGGGTTTTTTTTCCTCATAAAATAGTGAAATAAATGTCTGCTGGGGAAAACTCATTAAATAAATACTTAAAAAACCTTCATCTTTTATAGTCAAGCCTGGAATCATGTAATTCTTTGTCATGTCTTAAAAGAAAAAAAGTGGACAAAAAGTACACCCACGGTTCTTTATACTCACATTAGCTAAGCTTCACAAGCAGACTATAAGTAATTGAAAATGGATTGATGTGAATAGGAGCACTTTTATCTATTAACTGTGGTTGGAGAACTGGGCAGCAGTGTGTAAACATCCGTATCTTGATGACTCACCTTTCTGCTTCATGTTCTCCGTTTTATACATAAGACATCCGAAGCAAGTGAGGGTAAGCATCTGTAAAATGACATAGGAAATTAATGTCTGAAGTACAACACCACAAATTCTCTTGCCCCTCGGGTTCGGTACTGCTGTTCAGTGGTGGAAGCTCTGCTTTCGCTTTCAAATGGAACACAACAGATGTTGACTGTTTCTATATCTTTTCCAATGTAAATGAACATTTTAGAATATATTAAAGTTGGTTTAAGGTAAAGTTAGAAAACTCATAATTACAGAAAGAAACACCTCAACGAGACACTTTATCCTCAGATTTAACTGAACTCACATTCTGATTTAGCCTTAAGCATATCTTTAAGAGCTCAAGCTACAGTGGAAGCAAATGCTCACTACTTGGTAAGATCAAGATTTTAGAGCAGCTTCTATCCTTACTAATGTGAGGTTCCCAGTGAAGCAGGAATAGCTTGAGCCAAATCCTGAAGTCTGAAGAGTGAAAGTACACCAGTTGTCTGGAACCAGCCTCACGGCTCAACACCAGCAGAAGGGGGTGGCTTGCACGCCTCCCTATTCCCACCGTTTTCTCTGGCTGAATACTTTGCAAACGCTCTCCACCGATTCTGGCAGCAGCTAACTGGACCCTTCAGTGATCTGGTTCCACTCTGAAGCTGTCAGAAAACCAACCTAGCAAAAACTGGAGAGTTTTTTGCTAGATTGGTGAGCTGAATCCAATCTGTGAGCTTCCCAGTGAGTGCCAGGGCCAGCATAAGGCAGTGATTGGGACTGTGCAGTCATGAGCAGCAGTGCGGAGGGGAAAGGAGGAGATGCAAGTGCTTCCTTATTCCTGTCTGCAAGCTTGTCAGTTCAACCTCTTGTCTAGCTTCACCCTAAGGCTGAATTCAGTGAATATCTTAAGCCAGCATAAGCAATAATCCTCCTTTTGCTCAGCTGCTACCTTCAGTCCCTGATCTGTTCTTTCATTTGCACCAACACAAGCATCAGTTCAGCCACTTGGTAAACTATCAAACTAAACCAGATACAGCTGAAAAGCAAGCATTTTCTTTTCCAGTGTTAATTTAAGTGTAGGTCCACTCTCTGACCTGTTTCTCTTGTTCCAGAAGAAGGGAGGAAGTGTGAGAGGGGAAACAGGAACAAGTAGCCAGAGGACAGGGAAAAGTGCTTGGAGTCTTTCTGCAGCAGTGCAGGGTTATACCAGCTTAACACGCTCATTGAACTGTAGCCTGAGGATCTTCCAGGCTGTACCTAACACATGCTCCCTAGAAACTATGCTTTAGGGCTATCCAAACCACAGCTGGGCTTTGCCAACTGTCCTCAGAAGCCCCAGAGCAGTCTGCTGTACGGACAACAAAGACCCCAGCTCCAGGCTGTCTTCACTAAGGCAAAAGGGAATCCGAAGGCATCTCTCCTGAGGAAGGACATAGACTGCCTCCCTGTTTCTGAAACCCTTTAGAAACAGTCAACCTGTTAAAGCAGGAAACTTTTACTGCTGGCTTAAAATATAAAGTCTGTTTAATGCAAATCTTCAGCAAGGTCCTGAGTTTCAGTATTGCTTAAAGAAAATGCAGAGAGATTTCTGCCCGGGCTCTGAGTAGTGAATTGGGCTCCAAATTAATTGAGGAGCTTCATGGGCTTCTGAGTCCATAGCTGCACCTTCAGCCGTATCTAAGCCCCTGATTTGTTAGTGGTTGGTGTCTCACATTAGAGTGAGAATTTGGTACTGTGGCTTTGGCAAAATAAATATGTTGAGCCGTGCTTTTATGTACTGTGATTGCTGAAGCTTCTGGTTTAGCTTAAGCTAAATCCACTTTAACTGGAAAAGTAACCAAATACTTCAAGAAAAGTATGTGTACTATCCGTTGTCATTTCCTTAAGACTTCCCTGGAAATCAGCTTCACTAATGCAGGTGGTCCCATCAGAATATAAAAAGAGAGAGAGAATCATGTCAGATACAAAAGTTTACTTCTGTAAACTGTCTACACAAAATTGGTTTGGCACATGTGGGCACAAATTGTACCCATAATATTCTGTCACTCTGATAGGGATCTTGTCTTAAGCTGACCAGCTCTAGGCTCCTTGGTTTGACCTGAAAAGAATGTCTTTAATCTGTCTTCTATGTGATGAAGGCTGTGCCTGAAGGTTTCCCTGACAAGAGAATTTACACAAAAGCTTTCACTTTGGCGTCCTATGCTGCATGCGTCATGTTCTCTCCCCTCAAAATTTAACATATGTCAGGAATGGGAAAGCAAGTGAATAAACATGTTACATGTAGGGCCATAGCTGGAAGCCCATCCATACTGCAGTCAAATATGAGAGTTGTTCTGCAGCCACAAGTAAGCAGGTTTTTCTTGCAGGTACCTAGAACTGAGGAGCTCAGAGAGGACTGTGCTGGAAGCTGGATAAACACAAAAGCAGCTGGATGCCTCTAACTCTTCCACTGTAATTGAACCTAGGCTAGCTAGTTTATCACTAACATTTAGTGACTACATAACTGCAGTTTCTTTGACAGCAGCATAAGCATGCCCATTGTAAATTAGAAGTCTGAATAAAGAAATGAGTTTTGCATCATAATTCGAGTGATACAAAATTTAATCTGAGAACTTTCTATCCAAAAAATGGTCCTTCAGATACAGGACTATAAGGATGGTGATTCTGAAATAAATCTGGAATTTCATTTGTTCACAGATAAAATTCTGAGTCCTCAGAGCTTAGGAAACACACAGCAAAAGAGGGAGCAACAGCATTAACTCCAAGTGTCCTAATTATTTTAAATCCAATAATTATTTCTAATAGTTTTGTATTAATTAGTAGTTTAGATCAGTTTTTGCAAACAATTTGTCCTGTAACTAAGCGGATGTGCTATTTTCAGTACTTGAATATTTTGTGGCTGAATTAAATCAGTTCAAAGTTCCCAGGAGACATAAAAGTGTAGAACTGATTACTAATTTTCCCATATTAGCTCATTTGAAAGTTATCCAAACATTTGCAAAGAAGAAAAAACAGCTACATTTCAGTTCTAACTACATTGTAACTGATCCGTCACACAGCTCCGGAGTTCTGCTGTGATCTGTTTTCCTGTGCATGCTTTTCCTTTCTTAACAGAACTTGCTATTACCAGCAAGATTTTCAGGCTGTTAAAATTGATTAAAGATGATGACAGGATACTTGTTAAAGCTGTTTTTTTTTCCCCCTCTCCTACTTCTGATATGGGACTTCAAAAGACTTCTGAACGATGAGTCATATAGCTAAGATTGCACAAACTTGAACATAAATGTATTCATGAACAGTGAGAGATGAAAATAATACACTTAAATAGGGGGAATATAAAGTGGAAATCTCTGTTTTGCTTGTCTTAACTTATTCCACTAAATAATATGATATATAGGCAATGTGTACACCTGAAATGCCAGGAGGCAGTTTCTTAAAAAAAAAAAAAAAAAAAAAAAAAAAAAAAAAAAAAAAAAAAAAAAAAAAAAAAAAAAAAAGAAAAAACAAACCAAAACAGAAGAAAGGCTACACAGGATACTTCACACACAATTCAAGCAAATGCTATACAGACACTCTTGCAGTTTCAAACCCATGTGAAATATTTAGGCATCTAAAATTACTCCTTTAATATCCTTCCTGGTAGGTCCTGAGTTGTTACTGTTCCGTGTTGTTGATTTATGCCACTTTCCTTGTCATCTTTCACCATATGACTAAGTAGGGCTTTGTAAGTATTGATGCCTCTGAGGCATAGCTGGGTGTTACAGGAGGACAAACTGACAACTCAGTAGTTGCTGCCTTTCCCTCGAAGTATCCCTGAGCCAACACTTGTTTGCCCTAATGCCAAGACACTGTCAGAGCACGTGCTGCACTTTGGATTAAATATACACTTGAGATAGTTTATTCATTAAAGCTAAAATTATCTCACAATCTTTGTAATATTCTGACTCAGAAATTTCTATTTTCTCTCTTACCTTTCAGTTTAAGAAGCCTTCTTTGCATTTTTCATTAGGACTTTCTTTTTTGTGACATTGTATCCATGATTTAACTCTAGAAGTGGTTATATTTCACAGTATATGAAAGGTATCTCTGCATCAGTTTCAATATGACCTGTAGAGTCAGAAGAAGTATAGAAATATCACTATTATAGAGAGGCTGGTATTGAGAAAGGAGATCTGAAAGGAACCAGCTGGGCTGGGCAGTAATTTAATAGACATTTAACCTGTAAGGTTTAGGGGTTACTCTCTTCACATAACTTAAAAGATTCAAAATGCTTTCTCACATGGCATAGTGTACAATCCTTAGTGGAAAAGATCAAAAGCAAGAAAGAATACATGGGGAGAAATCAGCAAAGATTATCACCAGTGTCCTGGGTTCTTCCAGCAGAAGGAATTTGTTAGGCAAAAATGCCCAGGTGATTTTTAAGTAGTGCATCATATGGGCTATAAAATAATATAAACCAAAACAAACAAAACCCCCCAAACAAACAAACAAAAACAAGAAAACAAACAAATGAAAATTACTACACCTTTTCTTATTGATTCAATCTGTGTGGAAAATGCCTTCTTCAGGCCAGATATGGTGAGGGTTGTGATGCTGAGCATGAGACCAACTGAGCTGGGGAGCACCGAATGTGGCTGGCAAAAGAACCAGTCAGAAGGCTTGGTGGGGGGGTTAAAAGTGAGCAGACACAGCAGGACTGTCAGGGTAGTGTTCAGGACACAGGGCAAGAGAAGTTGAGTGGCAGATCAGGTGAGGTGCCTTGGGAGGGAAATGAGCCCTGAGGTTCACTGTGAACCTGAAGCTTCAAACTCTAACCACTCTTCCCTTTACATCAATTGTCTGCCAACGTGTATGACGCCTTCCCCTGCCTGTTGCCCCTTCACGCAAAGGACAACGACTGACCAGGGACTGCAGGCAGTTTCTCTGCTAGCTCAAAGGAGAGGTCTTCCTAATGGATCTGAAAGTTAAGCCTCAAGTGCAACCCAAGGAGGTGTTAATGTGATGCCACATAATGGAATATTGGTTTTGTTTTTGTTTTTGTTTTTTTTTTTTTTAACCTTGAAGGCATATATATATAAATTTACACACATAATGTTTGGAAAGTAATACAAGTTTTTCAGGAAGAAGCACTCAAGTATTAAGAAAAGCTGTTATTAAAACCCTCCTGTGCTATCTTAATGTGATCCTTTTATATATTTGCAGTTTTGAGCCACAAGGATGCATATAGTTGTGTGTTGTTTTTTTTTCTAGGGGCACTTCAGCTGCAATAGAAAGGACAGACATTTGGGTTTTTTCTGGTGATAGTGGCAGTAGATATAGAATAGAAACTTGATATGCAGAAAATAGAAGACATGGGAAGAATGGGGCATGTGACAGCAAGAACAAAATGATTGCTTTTGTTGTGAAGGCTGTGCTGGGTAGCTGAGTTTTATCTCTGCTCTCGACAACCCTAACCTTTTTTTGACACAAAGCAAGTCACTTAAAGCAAGCTTCTCACGTGCTTTGTTTTCCCCTTGCATTCTGCATTCTTGTCTTGAGACCTTGTGGTCTTATTTGGACAAGTTCTGAATGCTCAGCCCTAGGGAGCTGAACACTGAGCTTATAAAGCACTCAATAACCCACACGTTCTGAAAAACGAAGTCCTAAGCATCTCAAGTTGGATGCCTATGATGTATGAATACTTCTGAATGTAATCTCTGCATGTATCAGAACATCATTTGCATTCTGAGTGCTGTATCATTCCCTTATAACATAAAATGAATTAGTTAATGTTTGTGCAGCTCTCAGGCAGTACAGTGATGAGCATCTT
The DNA here is from genome assembly GCA_013399365.1 of Pampusana beccarii. Taxonomy (NCBI): domain Eukaryota; kingdom Metazoa; phylum Chordata; class Aves; order Columbiformes; family Columbidae; genus Pampusana; species Pampusana beccarii. The sequence goes on from VWYH01007708.1 coordinate 25,310, forward strand.
AGAAAATCTCATGAGGAAATTAATATTCTGTCCTCTGAACAGGGTCTGAGTGACAAAAAGAAATAAAATATAGAGCTAGCTGTTCACAGAATGTATTAAGGAAGGCAGGGTCTTTGAATATAAAAATATACCTATGATGATTTAATTAATGTTTGCATTGTATTGCACATCCAAAAGAGAAAAATTAAGGTGACATATATAACCAAAATCCTGACATTTCCTAATTTTGCTTACTTACTTTTCTTGTCTTTTAAAACTTTTCTTTGAATGTAGCCTTCCTTAAGTGCCTATGATGCTATACAAGGAACAAGTCTACTACTTGCATAACCAAAACGATGTGTTTTCAAATGTGGGGAAGAACTTTGTTACTTTTAAAAATTATGTAGCACTAATTACTGAATATAAATTTATTAGCAATTTATTATTATTCATAAAGCAAATGGAGTTTACATTTCTGTTCCCACAGTTCGGTGAGAATGTAGCAAGAACGTCTCCATACACAGCAGCTGGGTTTCAAGGTGCACACCTGCTTTCATAGAACCATTCAGGTTGGAAAAGATCTTTAAGATCATTGAGTCCAACCGTAAACTTAACACTGCCAAGTCCACCAGACTTTTCATCTCTGCTTCCCTTTCCCTAATCCTCATGGTGTATATGAATCTGAACAGGTTCTGACTGTGTAAAACAGCATAGCTTGGCCTGGGAAAGGACGTTCAGAGAGTTTTTGCCTGCCTGGTTCTGAATTGTCATTGGTCCCCATGGGACAGAATAGGGCCATTAACATATTTAGCTTGGCCTGGCAGATCAAGTAGGTTTCCTGTTGTGATGAGAGATTTCATTGATGAACAGATAAAAAAATTCTTTCTTAAAAAGGGGAAATCTCCTGAATATTCTGAAATCTGCTTTATATGAGCAGCTGGGCTTGTATTAAGTGTCATTAATTTTGAACACTCCGCACCTGATGTTCTGAGGACATATGCTGGAAAATCAGGAGCTTATGATGAGTTACTATAAAGCCAGCAAACGTGGTAAAATGGGATATCCTCTTTTAAGTTAGTCTTTTTAATAGCACAGACCTTATGCTGCTCATAGACCATGGCAGCTTTGTCTATTTTATAATAAACCTGCCTTCAGTTGCCCTTCTCTACAAGCCAGAGGAAACAGCGCAGAAGCATTACTCTCAGTTTGTTTATTAATGATCTACTTCTTTAAGCCACAGAGATCTCCAAACAGCCCCAGTACCCCATAAGAAATTAAATTAAAGCAGCTATCCTGTTTGCTATACAGAAATGACTATATGCATGTGGAGATAATCCAAGTGGGGAAAAATTTAATCCTCTTCACCTGAACCTTTCATTATACATCACAGGGAGGGGAAGGAAGAAGGGAGCATTACCCGAAACTGCCCAAGAAAGCCAAGCTGACAGCACCTGTGTGATGGAAATGGGATCCAGTGTGCTGAGCTTTACTTCAGTATATTTAAGCAAAACGAAAGCATATTAACCTCACCTGGTCCCGGTTATTTAGGCTTGCAGAGGCACTTAGCAGCAGATCTCTACTGTAAAGGTTATAGGTGCATGAATGTGTCTTTCAAGAGAGTGCAGGTTCAGTGTGGCTGAGCGTGTGCTCAGCCTGTCCCACAGAAATGCTGCTGAGTTACTGAGCGTAGTTTACAGCCACATATAGCTAAACAGCACAGCCATCAGGAAGTCACGCCAGTCAATTATGCTGACAATTAAAATGCAAAAGGTGGTTTAAGGGGGACAAATTAGTCTCCCATTCATGCTGTAGATGGAGTAGGAGTTCAGACTTGCTCTAGGGTAGGACACTGGAGAAGCCAGAACAGAAATGGATGTGTTCACCTGTTAAGGGTGCACTGTAGGATCAGGATCATGGCCACAGGGGCTGGAGAAATAGTGAGATATTTTAAATTCAATTAAAATACCTTTTACTGAAAGACTCTTAAGAGATCAGGTTTACCCTTTACCTGTTTGTTTCTTAAAAAAACAAAAACAAAAACAAATTATCAGATCAATAATTTCAGCCTGGAGAGGAGAAGGCTGAGAGGTGGTCGTATCAATGCTTCTAAATATCTTGAAGGTGGGTGTCAAGAGGATGGGACCAGACTCTTTTCAGTGATACCTAATGATAGGATGAGGGGCAACAGTCACAGACTGAAACATAAGAGGTTCAATATAAACATGAGGAGAAACTACTTTACTTTGAGGGTGCCAGAGCATTGGAACAGGCTGCCCAGAGAGGTTGTGGAGTCTCCTTCTCTGGAGACATTCAGAACCTGGCTGGACACCTTCCTATGCGATCTGCTCTGGGTGAACCTGCTTCAGCAGGTGGGATGGACTGGATGATCTCCAGAGGCCGCTTCCAACCCAGCCATTCTGCGATTCTATAGTAGTATTCTGTTTTATTTGGTGGTGTTTTGTGTCTTTCGTCATAACATTTAAGTATTATTTTAATAATATTTGCTAATTTAAATTATTGTGCTATTCTGGAATCTCTGTTAGCAGAGCTAAATCTTGATTGCCTCAAAACCGGTGTTTAAGTCAGCATTTTGGACTTAGTTGGTATCAGTAGGATGTGTAAAACTGTAAAGAATAAATCTGTCTTATTAGCATGTATTTAGAGCAGCAACAGATATTGGATTTGTAATTTCCTATGGTTCTTACAGACTTCTGCAGGGAGAACTCCTTTTCTGAACTCTGCACTTGGCTGTTCCCAGAAGAACAATGCTTATTGATATCAGTTTTTTTATTATTGATCTGCTTAGTATAAAGTCCTTTCATCTTCACATTTTATTTTTCTGTCTTTTTGCTTTCATCCGGCTTTGTGTTTAGTACACGGTGTGGACTGCCCTGTGGGTCACCTGGAATGTTTTCATTATCTGCTTCTATTTGGAAGTAGGCGGACTTTCTAAGGTAGGTCACTTATCCTTTTTCAGGTTTTTGGGAGGGGTTTTTAACAGTAGGACCCTCAGATTTTAGAAGGCTGGAACCATAGAGGAAAAACGTGGTTGGTTGAACATAAAATTTGATCTTGGGAGTTCCCCTCCAATGAGAACGCCAGTGTTTGAGGTTGTCTCTGAGAGTAAATAGTCATCGGTTTGAAGTACATAAATGCAACGAATTTGAATTACAGTTGCCTTCTGAAGTACCATCTTGGGGAAAAAATAAATATGTTATTCAATGGAAGGTTTGAGGTCCATTTTTGATTGTTGAAAATCAGACAATGTTATTTTGGTTGAATTTTCAAGTATGAATGAAACATGTATCCGAGACTGCTTTGAAAGCAGCTAAAGAAAATTACTAAGAAGGTTAATGTAATAACTTGTTGAGCAGATTGGTCTCACAGTGAGAATGTTAATTCTTATAAAAATGAATAAATGGGAAAGGATGACTTTTTTCACATCTGAATAAAACTTTACATGATGTGTAGTGCTATAGGCCACTTCATTCTTTATTCAAACCTCCGATTAGAGCAGAAATGTTTGCTGGAAGTATTGAATTGTATTCGTACAAGGTAGCACTTCATTAGCATAGGTTATATTTAGCTTTGTATCTACAGTGAGTTCCATACAACATCTGCAGGTTTTTATCCTCCTACTGGCCATAGATGATATTGATTGTTGTTTCCCACATTCATACTTAAATGATTCCAGGCACAGTATGCCCATAGCTCAAGCATATCCCGGTATTATTAATAGAATAAATATCCCCATTATTGCTTGTAGGCTTAGTGATATGAACTACATCACTGTTAATTCATGTAATGCTTTTAGAGAATTTCAAACTCCACCCAGTTCAGATGGGAGCATTTGTGAGATACATAGTTTTTTGGTTTCAACATTAAAGCTCATAGCCTTTGGCTGAAAACAAACAGAAAACTGGTGGAACCAATTTAATAAGAAACAAAGTTTAATTTACTCAGTAAAAATTCCATTAAAATTAAAACTTTCAGTGATAGATTCCTTTGGTGATAAAATTTCACACTGAAAAGCTACAACAGTTTAGTTTTTCTCCAAATATGATGTAGTTCACCAGAAGTCATAGGCTTGATGAGGAAATGAGTGCACTTCATAGACAATCAAAATAAATTATTGTATTGCTATGTTCTGACTTAAAACTCTATTAGATGAGCGAAAGAGCAACACATGGAAGTGATGAATGCCCAAAGTAATTGTTCATTTTCGTTATACATAGAGTTTGTATTTTTTCAATCAGTTGGGTGATAACTGGTTTTATAATGACTGTTTTTATAGATAACTGGTGTTTTCATCTAAGTGGCTAAGAAATGAAATTTTTAGTCTGATCCCTGAGTTTGTGAAAATTTGAGTTGCCTTTTGATCGATTGCATTGTGTAAGGGAATAGCATTGTGTCAGGTGATTATAAACTAGCAGCTATGAATTTAAATTGAGTGTCTTCTAGTTTCACCAGCGTGTTTCACTTAACATATATAAAAAAACACAAAGCAGAGAAATAGTAACACAAATACTACTCAAGAGTTGAGAAAAATCCCTTTTATTATTATTATGTACTTCAGCTGATCTCAGGATTTTGATGAAATTTTTATCTTTCAGTTTGTAATTACGTTTGAAAAGTAGTTCCTCAGCAAGGTGACAGACACAAATTTATCTGCATTGAAGTTAACTGCTCTTGCACAGATTACATCAAAGACACCAGTATCAGGACTAAGCTAGTAATGACAGAAACAAGAATTTTGTTCAGTAAAGCATGGAATTTGGGGTCCATCTGATGCTATTTCTGAAAGTTATGCTAGAGATGGTGTGGTCTTCAAGAGACTGAGATCTTTTTGCACCATTTGCATAAAATCCTGGGTATTTACAAATTGATGGGTATTTGAGCTGTTGTAATTGGGACCCACATTTTACCAACATGCTAGGTTAAAAATTTCATCACTGTGTCCCATGAAAATGTTCCTGTATTGTCAGGTGTGATAGAAATGTGCTGTTTGCAAGGTACGTTAGTGTGGTTGGCAAATCAAATGCCATCAAAGGCTTTTCAAGGATGGCTATTTTCTCAGCGTTGTAATCTTGGCAGGGAATATTCACCTTTTTTCTTGCTATTATTCTATTTTTTCATTAAAAACGGGGTTTTTTTCTGAAATGAATGCAGCTTGATTATGATTTTTAACTTCTCTTGACATCCTATCAGGGAAAATTATGGTGCTGTTTGGCAGCTGACTGATTTCTGTTGTTTGTTTTTAAGCACTATCATGTTTATATTTATTCTGACCAGAATTAGTTAAGTGTTGCTTGGAGTCCTGTGAGTTTATTAGGTCTTCAATCATGAATACTATCAGAAAATATAAATTGGTGCAATAATAAATGGTAATTTTTATTCAATATCTTCATATGGAGTATACATACAATGCGAACAGACTTTCCAAATTTGCTAATAGAAACTGCCCACAGCTGAAATTTTGCTCAGATCTTGTTCTGCAGCAGAAAGGAAGATCTCCTTTGAATATTGACTGTTTGAATTCTGTCAAGAAGTTCCACTGCAGTTAATGAAAAATAAGAATGAGAATAAGAAGGATGTGGGTAATTTTGGCCTGTTCCTTGCTGTGAGAGTTTGAAAAATTCCTCCTTCAATGATAATGCATAATGTTCGACTTTCCTGGTAAACTGATTATTACTATTTTTAAAAACAAAGAACAGTTTGAGAAGAAGTTTAAAGCTCATGGATCTAGTACAACAAGATCTTGAAACTTTTCTTGGTGAAAACTTCTGCCACCTACCCTCCCAGTGTCAAATAAAATGTGTATGACTTGATACTTTCCATTCTTTCAGAAAAATATGATGTTTCTTCGCAAGAGTGACATGGAAAGCCTTCATAGTTTTAGTAGAAAATACATTGCATGTTTCAAAATAATTTGCCATACCTGAATTCCCACCAAAGTTAGTTTTGTAATAATCTGGTAAACCTGAGGGAAAGAAGCTGGTGGGGAAGGGGAAGCTGGGAACAGAAGGGCTGTGTATAAAGCTGTAGGCTTGTCATCAAGGAATTCACTTTGGTCTTGATCCCTATTCCAATTACTATAATGTTATTTTATATAAAGAGGGAAAGCTTCTCAGAAGAGCTTCCTGTGAAAGCATCCTCCAATAACTACAGTATGGTAATAAGGGCAATCTCCTGGGAAAAGGATGATATGAACTCAAGTCTTCTTGGGTGTGAAAAGGAAATGAACCTGGCATGCCCACAGCTGTGTGTTGTAAGTAGAAAGCTAATGAGCAAAGGTTTCCTCTTTAACTACCTTATAAAAACCAGATAAGTCAAGCTCCTTTCTCACTTATGTTACAGATGTACAAATGAGATTTGAATGCTTTTCAGGGCTAAAAAAAAAATGTATTTGATCAGAAATAACGTAAATATAACCATTTAAATCTTCTTTCTCTTTGTGTTGACTTAGGGTTTTTTTAAATATTTTCATTTCTGATTTTAGCAGTGCAAAAACTGCCCATATATAATATAGCATGACCTTTTAATCCTCCATTGCAGATGACAGATTGCTACATCCATAGATGAGCTCATTAGTTGTTTGGATCTCATTCTATGTCTGGAAATGAAAACGTGTTCAAATTGCCACATTTGAGACTATAGACAATTTATACATATAAACACAAACACAAATCTCAAGGCAATAAGGGTAAAAAAATTCTCTAAAGCACATTTCAAAATAAAGTTTGTCTCTTACCTGATAGAATACCAGAAGCTGTTATTTTAGAGTTTTATGTGGTGTTCCTAAGTATGGACGAAAGAACTTTTAACTTGCATAAGCCAGACCTCCAACCCCAGCAATACATTCTTTAATGTATTTTGTTTATTTGTATTTGTCATTTGCTATTCCTACTGACACTCTTGATAAACCATTTTTCTGCTTTTTGGTTTATTGTGAGTTAGTGACATTTGTTTGCATGTATTAATGTCGTTATTCAGTAAATGTATAGCAGCATTCCAGTACGGCATACACCTTACCTATGTATCTGGGCATCATTGATGAGCTCTGTGCTATAATGTTTCTGCTTGTTCTGCATAGTTTTTCTGTGGCATGCTTCTTGAGCATGAACTTTGCCTCTTTCTGGGTTACTTTAATTCTCAAGGTTGAGCTCTCTGTCTACTGATTCGTTTATTGCTTTTGGCCAAGGATTTGTGTGACAGACACTCATATATTCAATAGGAAACTACTTCTACAATGGATTGTGTTTATTATCTGGTCCTTAGTTTTATTAATAATTTGCTGAATATGTGGCAAAGAAGATTTGGTTGGCAGTCAGGTGAAGCTTTTTAATAATAAGGGCATTGAATAGGATCTAAAGCGGTTATGAAGCCACACCAGTGAAAATTTTGAAAAATTAAGTAAAGGAATATGGATGTGGGGTGATCTAGGTAACTCTTCTGCCCCGTTATTTTACTCTGTAGAAATAAGGGTCTGTCAAGTTAAAAATCCAAGTTAATGTCCTTAGATGGCTTAGGGTAGGAGTGTTAAAAAATGAAAAAGTGAGTACAAGTTGAAGGCTCAAAACCTCATCTTTAATCAAGTCAGAGTCTTATTAAAATTGACAGGCTTGGCAATCCAGCTCCAGAGCTTGGGTTATCTCTGGCTTTTTTCCCCCGTGGGGTGTGTAGGGACACAGAAACTGGGTGACCCCAGTGGAGGCTTGGGGGTGGCCGATGGAAGCTCTTGAGTGGGCACAGGTAGGGTTTTGGTGTTCAGCTGTGTGACACCAAGTGGGAAGTGACACTGTCATCGCCGATCACTCCTGTTACAGATTAGGCATCTGTTACCGATAAGACTCATGTACTTTCTGTTCTGTTGATGGATTTTTAATTGAACACAAATCATTGCCTTTCACAGCAACACATCCTTCACTGAGGACAATGTGAGAGTGATAATAAGATATTTCTTTGCCGCTGGGCCTGCTGCATACATTCATGTCTGACTCAGCTGAGAATTTTTTCCCACATACCTCTGATTCATATCAGTTCCTTTTGGTCAGCATCTGTCTTGGGCCTTGGGAGACTACATACCCATGGCCTCTTTATTCTCCCCACTATTATATGTCCATTTGCTTCAGCTGATGCCATCAGCTGCAACTAGCTGTGATATGCACAATAACAGATCATGCTAAAGCAGTTGATGGAGCTATAGGCATTCTGCAATTCCTAGACATTACAGATGACTGGTTTTATAGCAGTAGTTAAATACCATCTCTTTGTGTGCGCTAATAAAATTCAACTTGCAGAAAGTAAACCTGATGAAAATATGTTTGTGTTTTGTTTTGTTTTTTTTTTCCGAGGTTTGGACCCTCTTACCTCCTACTTCCTCAACTTTATTATTCCAAAAGGGTTTAAAGAATTGTTGTTTTAAAACTAATGCTCCAGAATCTTCTCTGGCATTGAAAATGGAGGAAAGCTAATTTAATGCTATTTAAGTGAAAAAAAAAAAAATATGCAGAGAGAAACAGACCCAGTATAAGTTTTAGTGCTTGTGTCATTTAATGCTTGTGACCATTTATTTCCCTTGGCCTTCATTTTTCTCTTTGAACCAGCTCTCAGAAGGTATAGGTTTGGCTTTATTTAAAACAAACAAACAAAAAACACCTCAAGTTGCCTCATTTTTGTTATTCTTGTTCTCTTTCCTAGAGTAGAGGTTCCACTGAAATGTGTTTGCTAAAATATGATCTTCTAATATGACCTTCCTTATGCAAGTTTCTCCTCCCGTCCTGCTGCTCTCTCACTATAAAACGAAATAATCTCCAGCTTCGATTGTATTTAACACTTTCCATAATATTCTGTTGAAACAGTAACCTTTTGAATTTTTAATTACTTTGGCAATAAACCTGGAATCCAATTTACTGGGAAGTTATGCAGTGTAATATTGAAGAGAAACAACATTTCGCTGCTTAAAAATAATAATTACGACCTTTGCTGGTGTGAGGTACCATTAATTGTATATTCAGTATGTTGATGGTGTGCCTTTCCATGGTACTTGCAAACAGCATTTTTTTATGTTCTGTTAGGTTTACATCAGTATGTGCAGGAGCAGAAACTGCATGTGGTAGTTTCTGTTTAGAATACAAGTATTGTTTCCATGAAAAGTTAGAAAACAATTAGCCATGAACTGTGAATTCATAATGGTGAAGATATGGAAAAATTCATTATCTTTTTATTTGCAATTTACATTTCTCAGCCAAAAAAGGGAATAATTACACATTTGTGCTTGTGATTTGAAAATAAAACTAAAGGAATGCTACCTGCAGAGTACTTAAGAAGAAGCCGTGATACATGCTCTCTTAAAAAAATGAAAAATGAAGGAAAAAGGCAAATTGAAGAGCAGAAAAGTATTAATCTGTTATTATTCTAATACTGAGATCAGTATACATTCCTCCAAAATGTTCAACAATGAACCAGCCTCAAAAGCTTCTATTTTAGCTGAAGAGACTTGGTGGTTGTTTTTTGATGTTCCAGATTTCATGTAACCAAAGTAATTTTTTAGTTCAATCTGTTCAGTCTACTGTGTAAAGCTGTAGCACCATGTAAGTTTTAATGAAATATATACTTACTCTTGGAAGGAGAATTAACATGCAGCTAGCTTGGTGGCACAATTTGAGCATAAGGTCATTCTGGAAAAAAAATTATGTGGAACAAATGGGACACAAATAAGTGCCACTGAAACTGCAGAATGTGTCATTCTGATGTTAATTAGTTTGTTTAGGTGATACGATCACATTGCTGAACAACTTAATCAGGAGTACCTTCCAGATGGTGCAAAAACTGAATTTCATATCCTTTCAAGCGATATTTACAGTGGTTCATAATATTATACACAATCAACACCATTAAAATATGTTTTTCAAACAGATTTGATGTCCTTTTATAACTCTTAGCCAAATTCTAACGTTGACGTTTAGAGTGTAGGCCACAATCATCTTCATTGTTTTAAAAAATGAGATAGTATATCTGTGGCTTTTTTTTCTTAATAAACCATTGAATAATAAGACAAATATTAAATAAATTCTTTGTGATTCTGAAAAGTATTTTTCAAAATCACAAAGAACCTCTCACATTATGTGATAGTTCAGTTGTGATTTATATTACATTACGTTACATTACGTTACATTACGTTACATTACGTTACATTACGTTACATTACGTTATATTATATTATATTATATTATATTATATTATATTATATTAATTATTTGTATATGTTTTTTCCTGCTCAGATATATTCAATACTTACTTCTTGTGAAAGGATTTAAACACTGAAAATCATGTTTGAGTCTATAATTACTCATTAGACCAAGAGTTTGGATTTTGGTATCCCAACTCTCCAGCACATGCTGTGACTTTTGTACTATTAAGAGTCTTTTTGCCACTTAGTTTTTCACTGTTCTGCCCCCTCACAGTTCACCCATGGGAGGCTGGTGAATGGGTGTTGCTGTGCAGCTGCCACAGAGAAGGATCAGGGCACAAGGGTGGAGAAATTGAATCGATTAGCTTGTTTGTGGAATCAGGAGGGGAAACTTCTCCAAGTCATGGTCTTGTTGTAAGCAAGTATGGCAAATCCATCTGCAGATAATGGGATAAGAGTAAACCTAGGTTCAGTTGCTCAAGGTATTACTATATCTATTTATTGACAATTTGATCTATTTTGTATTGATCATTGTGCTTTTATTTTAGAAAACGGGAAGACTGTTAATGAGATTTTGAATTTTTTTTTTAGTATTTTTTTTTTCATTCTCAATGTGATGTCCATCTGGCAAAAATGCAGTGGAAGATATTTTGATTATTTCTTGATTAATATTCTTGTTTGTACATTGGATCAGCCATATGCTGCCTGTCCAGCAACTTCTGCCTGCTGACATGTCTGACTGCTATGCAAAGATTTGGATCCTTATGTGAGTCAGTATACTTACTTCAGTGCTAGCATAGGCTCTATTTATTGCCGGGTAAGGTCAAATCTGTTGGGTTTTTTTTTTCTAAAAATTTCCTTATGCCCTTTTTCTGTTGCTGTGTATCCTTTGGAATCTTGGTTCCTACACTGGCCAAGGAAAGAATTCTTCCTATTTGTGGGAAAACTTGTCATTTCACCTGTATTCTAGTAAATATTTACATTCAATTGATGTCCAGTTTTAAAACAGTTTAACTGTTTTGAATGGAGTTTTGCACTGATTCCTAAGTTTTTGTAGTGGTGGTGTTGTGTTTTTGTTTTCTTCCCCCCCAGTGTTAAGACAATGCTTGCTTGGAAGAAAATGTAATTTTATATACATTTTTTGTAATATTTTACATGCAAGACAGTCCTAGACCTTGATGAAACTACAGAGGATTTATTGTTATTGATAGCAGAATCTGAAAAAGTTCTTCCCAGAAATTATGATACTGAATTGCATCGGAGTTATGCCAAATGCTTCTTGTGGGATTTGATAATAGTGCGACTTCAGGCTATTATGTAGATAGACTTGTTAACACAGGCCTATCTTTGACCTGGAAAGAAATACAAGAAGGAGGCGACTGCTTATAATCTCTAGATGTCATCCAGGTGACTGCACTTGCATCCTTTGGGACTTATGATCTCTGGCTAATGTAGGGGAAAGGCAAGGGAGGATTCCAGTTTGTTTTACTTTTCATAGATCTGCATTTGACAGCCAAGGTGATTTTACTATTAACATTTACGTAGAGCCTGTGTATCCAGTCAGAGATTTCCTCATTCTTTAGGATTTTCTAGTGTCTCAGCATTCGATGTGTGTGGCCTTAAACTTTCTGAATTAACATCTGCTTTAAATGATTTTGTTCCAGGAGTCTGGTGCAGGCATTTTGCCCTTTTAAGTCTGGTGGTCCTACCAGAACCTGACTTTCATCAGGTTTTTCAAAAGAGCATCTAGAAGAAAAATTTGCCATTCAGCTCCTATTAAATTGTTCTTTCTTGGTGCACAATCAGCGGGCTATAGGGTAGTATCCCTGCCTTACTCCCACTATTCATTTCTTCAGAAAAAAAACAAAAAAATCTAGTTAGTTCAATAGCATACCTTGGATAAGCCTCAAATGTATTCCTAACATGTCTGTTTTGCCCATCTTCTGTAGAATGCTTAAGGTTTATGTTGTGTTAATCTGTCTTAATTAGAAGGCAGCTTTTGACCCTGTAGGTCATAGGAAGTAGTCTCCTAATAGTTGTGATTAGAATCATGGAGCAAGTTTATCTCCTAAATTTGGTTTCTGTGTAATTATTAAACCTTTGTAAGGTGAATGGGTTTTGAGAACTCCTTTTCAATACACAAGGGAATAGGAGGGATTGTTCCTTGTCCAGGTTATTATACTCTCTGTTTTAGAATCACTTTCCCGGAGTTTCTTTTCCCTTTTCAGCTGTCCTTCAGGGAAATTCTTTGCTCATATTGATGATGTGAATGAGTTTATTATTCATGAGTTTCAGCACTCTTTTGAGCAGTCTTCTTCAGTTTGGATTAATAGGGAAGGAGTGAGAGAATCCTGTTGGGGATTTGGCTGCCCTACTGCCCCTTGCTTTGCTGTGAGGTTTATTGTCAGAGTGGCTTTACCATACCAGGAATAATGCAGGGTCTTATTGACCTTGTCAGTCAAATGGGGAAGGCAGAAATGTCGGAAGAGCAATGGCAACAGTGCCTGCCTGAGACTGTCTTCCAAGGGCAAATGCTGTTTATGAATCCTTTCACTGTGTTATAGCAGCATTGCATTCTGTATGCTTAGATTCTCTTTCCACTTATATCTTTAGATGTTGTTTTTGAGGATCTTTCTCAGTGCAGAGGGAGGATATATATCTGTTTAGAAATGCTGCTCTGTGCTACTGTTATGAATCTTACTTTTGTGTGCCTAGAAGCTGCACTTTTTTTTCTTCTCTGGTTTGATATGGGAGTTTTGGCTGAAGATTTTCTTTGTTTATCTCAAAGTTGTTTGAAGGTTTAGACACTTACTCTGAGACAGTTTCAACTCTCTCAGCTACCTACTGAAGCCTCTCTCTAGTTCTTCTGCAAGGGGAATAGGTGTTATTCCTAAAACCCAGGTTACTTCTTTGCAGCAAATATAACACGGTTGATTATGTTTATTTTCTGTGAATTATGGGTAATATTTTTATGTTTCAGATTTGTTTTCGCTCAGTTTGGCAGTTTTCCTTTGTTTGATCAGAAGCAACCAAAGTACTGACCAACTTTCCCATGGCCACTGTTGCCAGGGCAGGCAATTTTCCTTGTGAGCCATCTCACCTTGACTAAATCAATGTTTCTATTTACCTCTAACTGAGGCATTCACAAGTGTTTCTTATTTTTCTACTTCAAAGGTAGGCTACTGGATAAAAGACCACATTCAGTGAGGGGGGGAAAAACTACGTACACCACCAGCCGTGAAGAAAATGTGACTTCTGTTAGATCTTCATCTCAATATACTTGTACATTGTTTAACTTCAGGGTTGCTCATGCTGGTTTGAGACTATTCTTATATCCTTTATATGCTTCTACCCTGAGTTGCAACTATGGTTTTCTTCAAGGTATCTTCTGCCCTTATGTCTTATTTTTCGCATGAGCTAGCTATTTTTAGTGTTAAATGTTGTAGGCATGTAGCCATTGTGTGTACCTATCAAACATTAGCACAGTCAGCGAAAATGTTTTGGAAAAGCCAGTGATATAAATTTCTTAATAATCGCTTTTTAATTTATATTGTTGATATTTTTATCTATTTTACATTTCCTTTATATATATTTCACTATTATGAATTAATTGACTATCTGATGAATAGTTAAAAATACAGTTTATATTCTGGTTTTAAAAATGCAATTTCCTATTAAAAATTTAAATCATCTTTTGGTATCATTTTCCTTAAAAACTTCTCACTTCATTCTGATACAGTATGCTAGTATTTGTGAAAATATCTACATCTTAAAATGTGCTTGGAATACAAATTTCTCTAGTTTTAATACATAAAATAGCCAAATGGTTTAAGCAAGTTGTTAGAGAGTTTCAAAATGTTCCTATATGTTAGCAATGCCATCAGTATCCTAGGATTTCTTCATTCCTAAATGTCTAAGTAAGATCACTTTTTACATCTGTAATGAGGAAGCTTGCTTAAACGTTCCAGGATCATATTAACTTTTATCCAAACAATTTATTCTCTAGGATACAGTTTCCAATTCTGTTACATGACTTGTATTTCCTGCTTCCAGGCTATATCACTGTGCTTGTGCCTATAATTTAACAGATTTCATTTCAGTGATCCCAGCTTACCCAAGGAGTCCAGATGGCCCTGAACAGCTGCCTGCCTTTTCATTATTTACCCTCCTCCCTCTCTTTGTGTCATCTGCAAATACATCCACTACAAGCGGTGATTTTATATTTACTTCTAGAGCACTGATGAAAACGTTGAATAACATCAGACCTTACATCAATCCCAAAGGAGTCCTGCTAGAAACACTCTTATTCAGCAATTATTTTCCATTGATAATTATGTTAATTAGGCAGTTTTCAATCTGTTTAATTTTCAGTCCATTAAAAATGCACTGTCATTCTGATTTTTCAATAAGAATATTTTGTGAATGTCTTATAGAAATCTATTATTTTCTTGCAGCTGCTTCTATCAATTCAACTTTTAACATCTTGAAATAATGAAATCAAGTTTGTTAACAGGTCCTAATGTCTTATGAAACCTTACTCATGGCATCAATTATACTGCTTCTGCTGGTTCTCAAGCATCTGGTTTTTAGTCATCTTTCCTTATGTTTCCTTGGGACTGATGCTAGACTAACTGTCCTTGAACCATTGCATGCACCTGTTTTGAACCTTATAGAAGCATTAAAATTCTTCAGTTTCATGATGTTCACAAGATTTATTGAAAAATAACGTCTTTGTATCCATGGATCTCAATGCTTTTTAGCAGCTGCATGTTGTCCAGGCCTAAAGACTGAATATAATTTATAAACTGGTAGATAATTTACTGACAGTTTAGAAAGTGCTTCTTCCTCTCTCCTTCTGTTCTTTACTAGATAGAAAACAGAAACATTTATTAAAGATGTCTGCCTTTTCAGCCTCTTTTAAAAGTTCACAGTTTTCATCTATTAGTAGGTCTAGATCATCTCTATAATTTCTTTTGTTCCTAATAAGCTTGATGAACACTTTTCTTACTACCTTTAACCTTGCTAGCATGGATTCTACCTGGCATATTTTTCTTCCTCATTTAATCTTCTCTACTATTTATCCTCTAATTTACATTGACTGAGATTTCCTCCCAATTTTCATAGTGGTTTCTTGAGGAACAGGCTGACACAATCAGTGTACATGTGTGTTTGTTTGCCTGGCACCAAAAACTTTTGTACTCATTGACTGCAGAAATTTTCGCAAAAGACGAATCTTTCGTAATTGAATTCTTGTGTATATGTGCCATTACAAATGAGGAAAAATAGGCAGCTGGAAGAGGGGACAGAAGATACTGTCTGGTTCCTCCACAGAGAGAAAAGTTGCTGCAACTGCTCATTAGAAACTTTTTAATTGCTCTCTTCAGTTTACAGTAAATCAGAAGAAAGATGGAGAAGGGAAAGAGACCCTTTTGTATTCCTTCGCAGTTTCTCTGTTTCACTCTAGCTCTGGACCTGGAGACTACTCCTTGACTAATTAACTCCTGAAACTCCATGTGCCTCTGCAGCCCTTCTCCCCAACTTGCTCAGTAGTGTGGACTTGAACTTTCTCTGATTCCTTCAGGAAAGTATGGTAAAAGTGTATTTTCCCTTGGTGTGAAGTCTTCCCTCCATTCTTAGTAAGCACAACCTCTACATCTGCTTGAGAAAGGTGATGAGAACAGTACACACCCAAAAGGCTCCTATAACCTAAAGCACAGGGGTAGTGTGTGCCAATTACAGTGATTATTGCCCTATGACATTGTGTGTTCACACTACTTAGATTTCTGTATGGTTTTCTTCTGCAGCTTCAGTTCAGCAAGACACATGATTACCTTAAAATGCATGAGTAGTCTCATTAAACTAAATAAAATTACTCACATACTTCCTATGCGCCTAAGTAGTTTGCAGAATCAGCATTAAAATAAGAAGCAATCCATAGACCTCTCCACTTCTCATATATTAAAGTTGGGGAAAGGGATAAGGCTCTAATATTAAAAGAGCTAAAAAAAGCCCCTAAGTATTCATCAATTACAAAAAACTTGTCTTACGCGATGAAGTTGAAATGCTAAGGTTGATAAATTTCGTTTATTAAACAAATGTTGTTGTATGGGTCTATCTATATTATTCTATGTTTTAATGTTGTGCACATTACAGTATTGCCGAATAGTATCTCTTAACGGCATTTTCAAGTAATCTAGATTGCATTTACTTGTATTGATCTTGTATATATTACTGTGTCACCTCTTTTGTTGTGCTTGTACTTTGTAAATTCTTCCAATACATGAGGTGCAAGGAATTCAAAGAATTGGAGTCAGAAAAAGTCAGGAAAGGATATGTAGATGTATGCAATTCTTGCTTGCCTTTTTTTTTTTAAAGCAATCATGTGCTTTCGCTTACTATTCCAATGCATCTCTGAAATATACAGTGTTTTTAAAAATTTAAAGATATAGTCCTTATAAAGAAGAATTTAAAAAGTGCTGAGAATCAAAGCCATTCTTAAAATCTAAAAATCATTCAGAGCCAAAGAAAGCTTTAGGTTTGTGTGAAAAAGACTGCACTATATGTTGCTTTTTGTGATCTGTGACTCACCGAGCAAAGAGTAATTAATTACAACCTGTCCTGCTACATCACATCACCACAACTGTGAAGAGTGTAAGAAATAATCTTTCTGACGTAGTTTGTCTTTTAATTTAGTACTTGCATTTTGAGTCCCTTTATTAGCATGGAAATTTAAATGTGTTCCTGTATTAAAGTGTTTTGCCAATAGTAAAAGAAGTTGGTGCATCAAATAAGTATGATTAAATAGTTCATGGCATTGTGTTCTGTCTTTCTAACAGAATTATCACTCCCTTTTACTTGTAATTCCACTTGCTGTAATAGATGACTTTGCCAGTCCACTGAGTGGCTGTTTAATTCATGTGGTACTATAGATGAGCTTATGAATTACGCTAGAATAAACAGAAGGTATTACATAATAACTACACATTGTACTGAAAATAAAATACAACATTTCAATGCCTGCAGATTTTTCTGCTGCTCGTGTATAGGCTGATCGTAAATACCATTTCTAGGAGGGAAAAAAAAAAGGATTTGATTTTGTGAGATGCTAATATTTCAAAGTTCTTGGCTTTCTGCTGAGATGGTATAAATTGACATAGCTACAGGAAAAAGTATTGAAACCCTGATCCTACAGTTTACACAAAAGTTTGACCTTGTTGACTCAGATATTTCCTTAAAGAAAAAGACATGTGTGCAAAATCACCTTAAAGGAAAAACAGGGGTTTGCTTTCTTTTCTGAGGAGGAAGAAACCCTGGAGGGCAGGGATGTCAAGCTAACTTGACACTGACAATGAATTTTTAGGGATGCAGCCCTGGCTTTCCCATAGGTCTCTCATGGGCTGGAATGGAGCCTCTCTGTTGAAGATTGCCCTGGTGGCAATGCTGGGAAGGAAACTGTCTCTGTGAGTCTTGCTGATTCTCCAGAGGGAGGGCAGGGCATAATCTCTGTACTCAGGACTTCCCCTACACTGCCTTTCTGTAAGTACACTATAACTCTTCCCATCTGTGGAGGAAGGATGCTGCAGTCTTACCTCATTCATCTACCAGGGTAAAAGAAATGTCCTTTCTGTAAAGCACTGGTCACCGACTCATGCTGTTGCTTCTCACCCTGAGCTGTGTAGCTTTCCTCTATGGATTTCTTTTGTCTCTTACTTTCCAGACAGCCATCGCATAGATATTTCACTCATGGAAGACAACCCTGACTTCACTGTGGTTTTACAAGGACATGCCTTGACTTTGGTAAAGCATTTGACGTGGTCTCCCACAGCATCCTCATTGCTAAGCTGAGAAAGTGTGGACTGGATGATCGGGTAGTGAGGTGGACTGTGAACTGGCTGAAGGAAAGAAGCCAGAGAGTCGTGGTCGATGGGGTGGAGTCCAGTTGGAGGCCTGTGTCTAGTGGAGTGCCTCTGGGGTCGGTACTAGGGCCAGTATTGTTCAATATATTCATCAGTGACTTAGATGAGGGAATTGAGTGTACTGTCAGCAAGTTTGCTGATGACACCAAGCTGGGAGGAGTGGCTGACATGCCAGAGGGCTGTGCTGCCATCCAGAGAGACCTGGACAGGCTGGAGAGTTGGGCGGGAAAAATTTAATGAAATATAACAAGGGAAAGTGTAGAGCCTTGCATCTGGGCAGGAACAACCCCAGATGCCAGTACAGGTTGGGGAACGACCTGTTATTGAGCAGTGTAGGGGAAAGGGACCTGGGGGTCCTGGTGGACAGCAGGATGCCCATGAGCCAGCACTGTGCCCTTCTGGCCAGGAAGGCCAATGGCATCCTGGGGTGTGTTAGAAGGAGGGTAGTTAGTAGGTCGAGAGAGGTTCTCCTTCCCCTCTACTCTGCCCTGGTGAGACCGCATCTGGAATATTGTGTCCAGTTCTGGGCCCCTCAGTTCCAGAAGGACAGGGAACTGCTGGAGAGAGTCCAGTGCAGGGCAACAAAGATGGTTAAGGGAGTGGNTTCTCGGTGAGGGTGACAGAACGCTGGAACAGGCTGCCCAGGGAGGTTGTGGAATCTCCTTCTCTGGAGACATTCACAACCCACCTGGATGCTGTCCTGTGTAACCTCATCTAGGTGTTCCTGCTCTGGCAGGTGGATTGGACTGGATGATCTTTTGAGGTCCCTTCCATTCCCTAACATTCTATGATTCTATGGGTGCGGTAGTGTTTTGGGTCACCAGAATGAGATGTCTTCTGTTGTAGATACCAGTAGCCCTGAGGTACCTGAAGTACTACAAAAAGACAGCTTAAAACATTGTTTATATTTTTGGTGTGTTTGAAAAAATTGGCCACTTATGCTTGATGAGTGAGTCCTAATATGTATTATAGATCCTTGGTATTGGGATAGACTTTCAGTCTTATATTTGAGAAGTAAAATGTCAAGTATAAGATTTATATTTATCTAGTCAAAAGACAGACTACAGGTTCCTGAAATCAATGACTCTCAAAATTGCCCAAACATTGAATGATATGCATGAATAATTTAAGACTGTTTTGTTAAATGTGCAAAACTCAAGTTATCCTTGCAGTGAGGCTCATTGTAAATCGCCAGTGATTTACTGTTTCTGAAAACCACAGGCAGCAATTTACAGACAAGATTAGACCTGTTACTATACACATGTGACATTTTCTTGATTTAAACTGTCATTCTGAAAAGCTGTTAACTGACAACCGGAGTCTGGAATGAGGTTATAAAGTTTACGGAAGGACTCCTTACCACTGAGCTGGAGCTATATTTCTGCTTGGGTAGAGAAGAGCACGTAGACCTCCTACTGCAACTGAAGTATGTATGCATGCAAATTAGTGCTTTCAAGGGAAATTATACATGATCTTTTTAGACATTCGTGTACTGCAGTGGTGTATGGTGCTGTGCTGACATTTTACATCTCATAAACACAGTAAAATATTTCTGAAATATCTTCTTTCTTCTGAGGTGTGTCAGAAATTCTGACTGTAAGTGCTACAGATGGCTGGCAGTATAGCAACAGACATCAGCTTCATCATTTTGCTTGCTCTCTGTAACTGATGTTTATCAAAGTAGTTTCTGAAGGTGACTGTTGGATTCCAGAATATCACATTGGGCCAGAGGGGGAAATAGTCTTCTTGATTTTTTTTTTTTCTTTTGATTATCAGCTAAACAGGAAGTCTTCCTACCAACTCATTTTCATTATATTTCCATGGCATGTAGACATGCAGGGCTTGACTTAAGGAATGTATTTCATCACTGTCTTAACTACCTTCTATTTGACATCATGGGAGCAGTTTCAATATAAGTTAAAACTTCTTTGTCTTTCTCTAGTGACCTTCAGAAATGAGCATGCACTCAGACATGCACTAACTTAGATACCCTGGTGTTCTCCAGAACTTATTTTTTACATGAAATAACTCCTGCTCAAGTTCTCTGTCTTTTAAATAGTTGGAAAGTACTTTCTGGTAGTCAGTCATTCAAAAACTGTCCAGTATTGCAGGCTATTGATCTGGGTACAACATTGGCATACAGAAGTCATTACTGTGATTTACCGAGGAACTGCCAAAATAGTAAAAGGGAACTTTAAATTCTTTCACTAAAAGCCCATCTTGTAACATATGCTCTACAGGTATAATAAATATTTTCCAAATTTTTCACTGAATTTTTCAAGCTAAAAATTCCTTATTTGTTACAAGGAAATCCAATGTTTCTAATCAGGGGTATAACATCCCCAGATTTTTCATGAAATTTTTTTTTAATAAAAACTTAAGAAGACTCTGCTTTCAACAACTTTCTGAGGAGACAGACAGCCTAAAATTACATTGATCTGGAATTTTGTGGACATGGCGTCCAAGTGAGTAAGACCAGGAGTTAACACTATTGACAGGAAACTCTTTCCTTCACCATTACCCTGTTGATACACTGGACACTTCTCCCCTAGCTGATGGGCATGAGGAGGGATGTCTCATAGTGCTGCTCACTGGGAAAAATACGTGACCATTATGAATCAAAGACAAGAAACCATTACAGTAGAAAATGATCATAAACACTGGAGAACATTTGAAAAGACAACTGTGAGGAGGTGCACTTGAAAGTTCAATATTTTCAGAAGAATCTCTTGGGAAGAGGCTGAGATGGTATCATATATAAAGAAAGACAAAGGAAAAGATGCAGACCACCGTCATCTGAATTACATGTAAGAATGCATTGGAGGAGAAGATGCAGAGACAATCCAGTTCAGCTCTACAAGCCAGGGATACCTGGTGAGTACTTGTGTTGCAGGCAGGTGGTAACAAGAGGTGATGGAAATGTGTGACAAACCTTACAGAGATTGGAGTAAGAAAAGAACAGACCTGTTTGTAAACCAGACAAGCTACAGTTGTCACAGGCAGGTGACAGTTTTGTCTTCAGAGAACTAGGTGATCCATCAGACATTGCCACTCCTGTTACTGCAGCCAAACTGGTGAAAGGCTTCAGCCAGTATGCATCTCGAGTAACACATCTTAAGCTGCTGACACTGGAGTTCAGTTTATTTATATGGAATGAGTGGATATTGTTGCTGTATTATAACAATTAATTCAGTGTTTTGTATGCAGCCTGTTGGCTTTAGTACCCATGTGTATTAGTAGTCACAGATGGGTTAGGTGCTAGCCTGAGATTCCTGTCCCTTCTTCAGTCATGCCAGGTGGAGTTGCCTTTGCAAAATTCTGCTTTCAGGAAGCATTTGGTAAGGTGGGGATGGGGAAACCAAGTGAAGATCCAGGCAAAAGCAGCAAGCATTGAGGAAGAAATCAGTTCTTTCTTCTTGGGCTTGAACAGTTTTGTAGGAAGAACACACTAAACCAAAAAGTTTGTAACACAGACACTAGTAGATGTTGTGATAATTCATTACAAATAGGTCCTTCAGAATATTCATTAAAAAACAGAAAGGAAAAGTAGAATTAATTGAATTACCCTTCAGTAAATAAAAATCTTGCTGCAGAGGGGACCTGGATTATTCATCGTACTGGAGTAGAAAGGGAGTTGGAAGAAATGTCAGTTAACATTGCGGGATCTAATTGTCCCCAGATGATATTTTAGTCACTTTCCCACTAGCAAAAAGTCCCTAGTCTCTGATTTATTGAAAAGACAAAACCTTACAGCATAATGTTTTGCTGTGACATTTTACTTATACAACTTTGATTTATAATTCAGTCCCTGTGCCCAAAACGTATTACATGCATATGCACAAGAAAGGCTCCTTTTCCAACTTGCTTTATTAAAAGCTCCCTTTTTTGTCTCTGTGAGGTGGGTGTACTGTCCAAGAAGTTCTCTTTCTTTGGGTGGAACATTATTCAAGTCTGCGTGCATGGGACCTTGTGGCAGTGGGAAGTGGTAGAGGCCACAACACTAGTGGTAACAAGCGGTGCTGCTGCGAGATCTCCTGCCTTACATGGAAGTACATGAATTCATCTCCCTGGGTGCTAATACAAGTTATGCAGTCTCCCAGGGAATTCAGCAATGCTGCTTTGTAGTTAAGCAAGGCAAGAATAAACTCTGCCTAAAGATGTCTCGGAATATTTTTTTTCTTTTGTTTCAAATCAGCCTACCTATCCCAAATTAGTATCTGCTTTCATCTTTGGTTTATCTGAATGCCAACCCTCACCCAGTTTTTCTCAAAAAATGAAAGCTATGACAGTTCTTTAGTGAATTACTGTTTTTTTTTTTCCCCTTTCAACTTCCATGGACATGGACAAGAACAGAAAGTGCTAGACCTTCATTGCAGGAATTAAAAAGCAAAGTGGTCAGTGAATACAGATTAGTATTAGTCCATTAGTCTAGTAGTACCTGAGTTATTTCATAAGTCTGATCAATATTGCGCAAGCTAGTTCTAAGTGGCCTGTGGAATCTTTCCTCCTCTTCTGATTTTTCAGAAGTGTGAAAGGCGGCTTTAAGCCAGACCTCAAGTGTGGAAGATATGTGCTGCATGTTATTCACAAGGTCGTAAGATCTGACCTGATAACAGAAGCATTACTTTGAATTATGTGGAAGAAACACAGTTCCTTCGCTTACATTATATTCTTTAAAAAAACAAACAAACAAACAAACAAAAAACAAAAACAAACAACAACCTTCTTGTATGAGAAGTGACTGAACACAAATTTGTAGCTCTTTTGAACTGTTATAAACAAGCTCTATTTCCAGTGGCGAATCTGAACAAAGTAGGCTGCCAAAGTAGTTTTTGTAAACACATTTTAGAAATAGAATTATATATTTTGTTCTTACGTGTGAACTCATTTACTTTGTCTCTCTCTGATATTCTACAAGTGCTGGTACCTCCAAATAATCATCCCTGGGCTGTTTGCTGTTGGTCTCCCTCTGATTTTCTGCTGTGGCTTATGTTGTTCTCAGCCACCTGTCATCTAAGAAAGAAAAAGTCTTTAAATAGATACCTCTAAGTACCAAATAACCCTACAAAAGTACAATAAGCAAGAAACAATCTTACATTGCTGCCATACATATTGTCTCAAGTATAAATACTTGATTGTCTCAAGTATAAATACTTGATTTAAAAACCAGGCTGATTAAAAACTGTTTATTTAGATGACTTAGTTTTAAAAAGTTGATTGTAACATTGTAGCTAAACATATCCTAACGATATGGACGATTCTTTTATGTTTCTCAATTTATACATGCACTGCCTCTGGTTTTGGGAAAGGTGCGGTCAAATTTAGCCTGAATTTAGCATGTTTTTAAAATTACTTGGAACTCCCAGCTCCAAAATGCTCTGTAATCCTGCAAAGAAACCTTGTTTCTCTTAGTTGCATTACCATTTTCAATGAAAACATGTCGAAACAGTGTAAAGAAAACAATAATAAATCATGAGAGTGAATGCTTCATAATTAGTGACTTGTTTGAATATCCCTGGATTACTGGATGCAATTAAGAAACCAAGTAACATCTCATGGTATTCTCTATCAATGGAATATCTAAGTCACAGTTTAAAATGTTCGGGGACACATAATTTATAACTTGTTACTGCCGGTTTCTGACTCTTTGGTTTGTTTTATCTTCGTTTCTCAGTAAATGCAAGGAGGATCTCATTTTATCTGCTTCCACAAAAAGAGCAGTAATGGAACAAGCGACTTTATGGAAAACAGCTTTGTAAAAACCACTTTCTGCTATCTCTGGATTTCTGTTTGAGTATGTCAGGCAACATCTTCCCTTAAAGTCTCAGTGCTCTCAGCCCTTTCATTTTATCACCAATTTTTGTATTGGAAAACTTAAGCTGCTTTGACATCTACCTATAAAAAATTTTTGAGGGGCCTGAGTGATCTAGGGTCAATTCGCTAGAAAAAAATACTTTTTGATGAACAAAGAAGGTAAAAAATTGCTGAAAAGATGAAAAAGCATATTCTTAAACTCAGTAGTTTGTGATTACAAGATCTTTAAGAAAATAACCATGTGAGTTTGCCATAGATGTATCGAAAATGTTGTAGTGATCTAGTTAAGTAATTTTGTCATGTGTTGCCTTTGAGCATGTTGTGTGCACTCGTGGATTTTGCTACGAAAGTGGGAGAGAATATTGTGAGTGAAAAGCAGGATGTGATAGTCTTGTAGACTTCACATGAACATGGAAAAGGATGTTGTCGTTTGAATTTACGGTGTTATTCTATTGATTAAAACTTCTCTTGCTCTTTCTATCCCATCAGCAGTCTTTGTACCCAATATAGAAGCATGTTTCCACAGAGAGGGAGAACACTATAAATTCACTAGATTAATTTTTTTTGCAAGTGTGTCGTAGTACTTCTATGTGAATCTAATTCAATAGTAAATTTAAACAAATAATATTGGCATTTTCTACATAAATATCAAGCCTCACATTACATTCTGGAGAGGAGAGAAAGATGAAGAAAATGTATGAGATGCATAAGCAGAGTTCCTGATTAAAGTATGTTTCAGTTGGGACAGGTTTGTGAAGGGTTAAGCGACCATGACCTCAAGCTTGCAAGGTCTTCTCCAGAGACCATCCTAAGTCATAATGTCATTCCTAACCGTTTATTATCCCAAATCATGTCTTGGTGTTTTTTCTCTAGAGCCAGTGTTTTGTGGGCAGGTAATTCATTAATTGCGTTTTGTACGGTAATGATAAATTAGTGTTTTGAGGGGTTAGTGTTTATGTTTATATAAAAAATGTAATGCTTACTTTTAGAATAGAATGGAACGGAATATTTCAGTTGGAAAGGACCTATCATGATCATCTAGTCCAACTTCCTGACCACTTCAGGGTTAACCAGAAGTTAAAGCTTGTCCAAATGCCTCTTAAACAGTGACAGGCTTGGGGCATCAATCACCTCTCCAGGAAGCCTGTTCCAGTGTCTGACCACCCTCCCGGTAAAGAAATGCTTCCGAATGTCAAGACTGAACATCCCCTGACACAGCTTTGAACCATTCCCATTAGTAAAAAGCAAACAAAACAAAATGTAAAGAAACAAACCAAACCGAACAAGAACCAACCAACCAAAGAGCCCTGATAGTTTGTTCCATAATAAAATTTTCTTGTATCAAGATGTACCCTCACTTCACAAAAACTTCTACATGTATGAAACATAGAGGGAAAGTTTCATCAAAATTTGAACTTTATGTTATTGTATCAAAACAAGCCTTTGTGAATATGACTAGTAGAGAGTAAGAAGCTGCTAGTTTACTTGTAATCTTTATTCAAAAGTACGTTGGTTCTATAAATGGTTTTGCAAGTCTTATTAAAGCAGATGTTTCTGTTGCTGTTGTGGAAATTTTAATTCTCATTTCTGTTGATTCAAAGTTCAAGAAAGTTAATTTATTTTTAAAGGAAGGCTTGGGATTTTCTTATTTTGTTCAAACCAGTTTGCTCATCCAGTCTACCTTTTAGGTTGATGTTATTGGAAGAACCTGTGCATTATTTTCCTGGTTTAGGCTTCTTAAAATAAGCACCATGTGGCAGATCTCCATCTGCACGGGTGGTTAAGCGTACAAGCAGGCTTTAGAGATCCCTGGTTTAGGGAACCATTCCTTTCGTACTGTTGATAGACAGATGAAGAAAATGGCTGCATCTTGTTTCTTCATTGGTGGTTGTCTGAAAGTACTCAAACTCCCTTATCTTGATGGAGGAAAGTATCTGCAGTTTCAGTATTCCAGATCCTGGTATGTAATATGTCATTATTTTCTTTCATAAAAGCTTAAGGAATCTTTACTTTCCTGATACACCCATCTCCATTTGAATTATGGCTTTAGCGTTAATTGCCACTCAAGCCAGCTGCACAACTTTTATAACAGGAAGCAATGTAAATATAACATGTAAAGGCTTTTCTGGGCTGGATTGAGCAGCAGCCCTACTACTGCTACAGCTGGAAGAGGGTGAAAAATATAATTTTAATTTTCCCTATTCCCCTCAGAACTCATAAAGCTTGACGATTTCCCAGCCATCGAGCTATTCACACACCCATTCATACAGAAAGTATGAGTGTATCAAGCAGTGCTCCTGGAAAGGCTGACATTTATATACTTTTTTTAGTTCAATGATTAAAGTAATGAAAGTTGCCAGTTAGTCATTTGAGAACGACAAGATACTTCTACCTGAAAGGTCAGGTAAATGCAGGAGCTGGCGCGAAAGCTGTGAGGATGGGCATTAATTTCAGCTGGTTTCTTGGTATCGATTACACAGATTGCGAGTGCTCATTTGTAGGCCAGAAGGCAGATAGGTTTCTTTCCAGGCCATTTGTCTCCTTTTGTTTCTTAATTAATATCACAGATCTGAAAACTTGTGGTAATGAAATTGGCCTGTTAATTAGGCTAGTCTTTAGCAGTAAGGTTTTGATATCTTAGTTTTTTTCTAGTGCAGTTAACGGCATTCTTGTTAAAATTTATGCCTGTTTTTCTTTTACCAAATTGCCTATAATTGAAATAGTTATACTGATGGGGGAAATAAACACATTTTCTGCTTAGTAACCATTTTAATGTTAGATTTCTGAGAAAAATAGTGATTTTAAAATATTGATTTTTTTTTTTTTTTCCTCTGGATGTCTTTAACCTGCTGCTTTTTACTATTAATATCTTAAATGGAAGAAAATGGGTGATTTTTTTCCTTTATGTACAATATCTGGCAGTATTTTCCATGATGTACAATATTGTATCATGATATTTTGATGCAACTTTCCTTGGCACAGTTTTCCCTGATGACTATGTAGACTTTTTCCAGAACAACAGATGTTTTGTTTCTTTTTAAGAGTAAAAAATAATTATATATATATATATATATATCTGAAAAATGAGGAGAGGGATAAGGACCCCAATGAAATATATACTTAGATGTCTTAGTGAGTGCTTTATGAGGAAGATGTTCTGGTTTGATGTTCACCTTCAATTAGAAGCTCATTGTTGTTCTGGGTTGAATTGTGAAGAACTTATCGTTAGAAGTCAGTGATGAAATCCCATCCATGTTTACATCTCATTCTATATCCTGTATGCAGCTCTTCTGGTTCACAGCTTCAGTCACATAATCGTTCATTACCTCCATATATTTGCATCATTTAGGTCACTCAAATGAATATTGCTTTAGTTTGGGACATCTTTATTGGAGTGAATTATATTTACATCAAATAGATGATAAAGAAGTGTAAGTCAGAAAACAGGAATAGAATTATTAGAAGAGTGATTCTTCTGCAGTGTTCAGGTCAAAAAATTATTTCACATCATGAAATGTTATTGCACATTTTGGATCTCTGCTAGGACATGGATGTAGGCAGGTGCAGAAGGCATAATTGTTCACATGCACACACAAAAAAGCATCTTTATAATGAACACTTATGTTGTCCCAGTTTTTTTCCTTTGTGTGCTATTGTGATCTTGCTTTAGGAAAGGCCTAAGATACTATGTTATTTTAAGGTAACTGCGAGGGGTAGAAAATATAGTTGGAAACTGAACCTCTTCGAACCTCTTCGAAATAAACTAGTCAGAATAAAGGAATCTATTAGAAAATGCTTTTGTGAAATCTATGAATAATCTTTCACAGTCTACGGCCTTATGTATACTCAAATATAAATATTACATGTATCAACTCAAGCGATAAAATAAGCTTCTGATTCTTTTCTTGAACAGCTAAAGAATAGGTTGCTGTACTTTGCTCACATTTTTTGAAAAACATTGTAATTAGGAAGAAAGATTGAAGGTAATAGCTACCTCAAACCTGAGATTTAAATTGGTTTAAAACTGCTATAGCAGAAATTGCTTTAACTGTGATTTCTACCTCTCTGTTGTACATTATAAAATTGTACAATTTACAATTGTAAAATTACTTTTTCTGTACATTTAAACCAAACAGTAGAAGCCAGAAAACTTTAACATCTCCTACTTGGCTGCTGAAGTAACTTTGCTAATTGAAAATTTCATTTCAGTGACATTGCTGTTGCCATTTTTAATACATCTTGACAGATTTCACAGTTTCTGTCTCTGCCTCCCTATTTTTTCCTCAGGGTTTTCTGAATTTTTTTCCCCTTTTCAAACACACTAATATAACAAGGCTATTGGATAAATCCGGCAAATCAATTAGTCATGTCCCACATGATGAGAAACCCATCCAGCTGGCATTTCGCAGACCAGCCAAGTGAAGCAAATATCTCAAAGCAGGGGGGAAAAAAAACAAACCAAACCAAAAACAAACAAATGAACAAAAAAAACGCAACACCACACATCCAGGAACCAATAGTGTCCAGTAGTGCATCCTGTTAAAGATAGTTCCATTTTCTGAGATAACAGATAAAAGAGGACTGGATTAAGAAAAGTAGACATGAAAGACACTTCCTTATTCACCATATGCAATCTTTTGAACAACCAATGGTCCTGTCATATAATTTCTTCCATAAACTAATCAGTTTATTACAGATCCTGTGATTATATGATCCAGTTTTGTTTTATATTGCTGTGTCACAAAATACATTGAATTTATGATCCATGTACAACATAATAATTTGCAGTTGCCAATTCTGGATTTGTTGGATAACATGATAGACTTCTCTTGACACTAAGTATTTTCTGTGATCTTAAGAAAACCCCTTACCTATCTTGTCTCTTTTTTTCTTTTAACTTCAGCATTGTAACTGCATTTCTTGTACGAAGATGCTTACTCAAGATCTCTGCTTTATAAATTTGGGATACCATCCCACCTAGCACAGGAGAAGAGTGAGAGTGGTTTTTGAAGTATGTCTCTCAGAGAATTTCTATTTCCAGTGACACACTGACAAAACAGTGCAGCTGAATCCTTTTTCAGATAAGCAATTGGTCACAATCATCTGAAAAGTGACTGGAGTAGTTGTTTTTGTTCTTTTTGTTCTTAAATTTAACTGCACTGATGGTCTGTAGATAGATCTGATAAGGTTATAGCTGAGCCAGAGTGATTATATTGTTTTAGAGGACTGTTACATTGTTGTAAAGGAAAACACGCTTTACTATACTCAGAGATAACTGTAAAAAATACAAGAAAAATGGGCTTTCTTCAGTACTCTCAATATTAAGTTAGAAACAAATTACAGTTGCTGTTAACATTGAGATGATATTTCAGAATTCTTTTTTTTCCCACTCCAAATCATTGGCACAAAGCTGATGGTTGAGGGAGAGAGTGGTGTCATTTTATCTCTGCATATTGAACCTAAGATGTCACTAAATAACAGATGTTTTTCACTCTCCAAAAGTGAACAGAGCATCCCTAGAAAAATAATTTTTGCAGAGCAGTTTGAACAGTATTTTTGAACAATTCTATAGTTTGATCCCAGTTTTAAGATTTCTCACTTTTTTCACCTCTTTTTTTTTTTTTTTTTTAAATCCAAACTACTAAATAAAGTTGAAATAGTAAACAATCTATTTCAGTTCTGCTGACGGCACCCCTATCCATATGGGACAGCTTATACAGGTAGGACTGGGTACAGAGAATCATTATTTGTTGGAACAGAGCCCAGCCATTAGGAAGTAATTTTTAACACTGGCTGAGAACTCATGGACTGCATTTTAAAAATGTCGTTTTTCAAATGCAGTAACTGGCATCATTCCAAATGCTGACATTAGAAAAAAATGTTTAAAATGTATGCACAACATGTCATCCATATAGGTGCATGTACTTTTGCTATACTAACATACCATTCATGTGTTAAAACTCTTTGTTAAGTGGGGTGAGGGTTTGATGCAAGAATAAAATGTGGTGAAGACTGCAGGAGCATTTTCTGCTATGTAGTGCTGCTTTACATGGAGCAGAGCAGTTCTTGTGCACTGCTCCAATCAGATGAGGTCTGAGGTGCATTAAATAGGTGTGAGGTGTGCATTGTACACTCTTATGTCAGCTGAATAAGCTTGGTTTAACAGTAAGAAGAGAATATTTTGTGCTCTGGATGGACACAGTGCAGGTACTTGTAGTGAATTCTGAGTCTTCGTAGTTTTTTTCCAACAAAATATTCATCTGCTGAAAAGTATCAAGCAGCAAGAGTGACCTCAACTCCCCCAAAGTTCCCTCCACTCATACGAAATATTCCATGCTTTTATACCACACAAATGCTATAGATAAACCTTCAAAGGCAGCTGGCCTCCTCCTAGGACCAGATACATACCCAGATTTCTGAAGAAAAGTGTTGCTGCTGCAGTGGTCTGCTTGCTTTAGTGTGCTTTGAAAAGGATATATTGGATGTCAAGCACCCTAGACATTGAGCAGCCATTTGGTGGGCTGCCAAGAGAGGATTATGCTGTGGCATACCTGCACTATCTGTCAGAGGAAGACGCTGTTATGTATTACTCGGTCAGTAAGATCTGTCTCCAAGGGAGCCGAGGATGAGGGCACTATCTTTTACCTCTCGTGAATGGGAGAGAAGATTGTATTAGATCACATCTCTCATTCGTGTTATAGATTAAGTGCCACCAAAAGCCTTGCAGGATGCTTTCTCAAGCGTGGTTCAACAACTGCTTCCTTCTGTGCTGGCTCTTTTATATTGTTACAGCACTAAATAAGTAGATAAGGATTCCACTTGCATGTAGTGCCTCATTTGTAAGAGGGGAGCAAGCCAAAAAGGAAGGTGGAAAGATTTTCTGCATCATTCCTGGATGGATAATATGAGTAACAAATTAAAACCACGGAAAGCAGACACTGTAAGAGAAGACAGAAAACTCTTTAGGCTGGTGAAACGTAGCTTTGCCTTTTGAATGAACAAATGTGACTAGACCTCTTGTGCATCCTTATGAAGACAAAATAAACTTTCATACAGCTCCTGGGAAAAGTCTCTTTCCCTTCCATTTGAGTTGCATCAAATTCTGAAGTCGTTATGTTATTATGTTTTTAAAAGAGGGAGGCTGCAATAACACAATATGGGTCATTTGTCTTAAGGAGCTAGGACTCAGAAGCTATATTTTTCCTTAAGTTCTAGGTAGGAAGAACTCAGAAATGCCTATACTCGTAGGGTGAAATCTGTAGCAAACCTAGTGCAGGACAGAAATGTCAATAGTATTTAATTAGAAATCTAACCAGCTTGGAGGAAATGTTTGTTCTGCCTCAGTTTGAAAGGCAGTGAGGAGTATTCATGGTAAGGGGCTCACCACTACTAAACAAGCATGCTGGCAAGGGGAAGCTAAGGCCAAGTGTTTGTCTAGCAGAAATATGGGTGTAGAGAAGCCAGTCAGCGTCTCCTGATGTGTTGTGAACTAATAACCCTGCAGTCCCAGAGTTCACCCCCTCAAACTCCCCTTGCTCTGTGGTCGAGCTCAGGGCAGTGAGTATGGCCGGTGTACAGTCTATATGTACACAAGTGAGCGTATACACAGTCTTCCTGCCCCCACCCCAGGGGTGGCTCCCACAGCAGCGCAGCTGAGGACACCTCGGCCTTTCCCGCCTCCCGTGGTGCTGTGAGACCCTCCGACTGAACACCGGCCGTTCACGCTTGCTAAGGCCTGCCCTCTTTCCTCATGAGGGCTACATCGTGTTTTCTGCCTCAAAAGCTGGGATGCTAAAGCATCTTTAGTAGCATAGCATACTGCCCACTTTCTTGAATAGTGGGCCTGATTTTGGTAATGCAGTACCAAGTCTGAAGAACGTTCACAAAATGAATTACAAAGAAGGATGGCTGAGGTGTAGGGAAGGGATGGATGGGGACAACAGACAATTCAGAGGCACAGCAGCAGCTGTAATTCTTATGGTCACTCTTGGTCTCATTTCGTGGACTCTTTCGTGCTTGGAGCACAAAACCTGGTTACAGAAGTGAATGGAAGGGTCAAGTGTCCAGGTCTCCTGCCACACTTGATGTTGAAACAGATATACTACATGGCTGCTTTCTTTCCAACGGTATATTTCAAACAACCTTCAACCCGGGGAATAATCCCTGTGCTGTAAAAGAGTCAAAATTAATAATAAATACTATCAGAGGAAGAGGGAATTAAGGGAGAACAGTTGAAATTTCAACTTAGTCTAGAAAACCTCTTAATCTCACAATAACACGTTTTTCTAACACACCTGTGGGGTTTTTTTTAACTTTGCTACAAGCAAAGGGAAATTATCTGGGAAATTATCTACAAGGCGGAGACCATCCTGGAAAAGACTTTATAGTGGCATGAGATTCATATTTTAGTGCCAGTAGCTAGTATTTTGTATCAGCTACCAGAACAAAAGAAGGAAGGTATTTTGTCAAAGGAACCTTTTCTTTCTAGCTGAATATCTGAAGATTTCCAATAGTATTAAGAACAACGTTAGAAAGTTGCATCATTAAGTGTCATTACACTAATACAAGTTTTGAATCCAGGTTTGTCTTATGAGCTTACTTACCCTGGAAAATCTGTGAAGGACACTAATATTTTGATTTATACTAGCTACTGTTTCTTAGTAGCCACTGTGGAAATCCTGGGCACATAAAATGTATGAATGAGTTCAGTTCACTTAATACACGCTGATATCCATACCAGGAGTTAAACAGAACTAGATATTGTTCAATAGTCTAGTTGGTTTTGGAGCAACTTCCTAGAAAAGGCGTGTCTTCCAAGAAGTCCTTCAGCTTCTGCTTAATAGGTACATTAGCTTGCTCAGGAAACATTTGTGTGTGTTTAACAACTTCGTCTTGCGATTGAGTTAAGTAGCACAAAATCTCAGCTCAGTTTTCCTCAACATCAGTTTCTCATTGAGCTGCTTAGTGCAAATCAACACAGAAGTAAATGTGCTATTAGGCATTAGTGGATTACTGATGAATTTTTGTTATTGTGATTAGGCATTTTCTACTTAATCTCAGAGCTGCAAAGATGTATTAATGGCGATGAGCACAGCCTGTGTTCTACAACACTGAGCTTATTCAGCAGCTGTTGTTAAAGAAATCTGACTTCCTGGGGATGGAATTTAGCTTTATGTTATAGAAATTGGACCCATTATGAGCATTAAAATTGTAGTTCCTACAGAAAGATTTCTGTCGATGTCTTCTTGCTTTCTGGAACCTTTGCTACTGCAAGTCGAAAATCAAACACTGTGGCCACCTAAGTCTGTGTAAAGAATTTTTACCTTTATTCTGGGGAAGTGAGGGTTGAAGAAGAGGAGCTAGCATAGTTGAAAGTGCTCTGAAAGTTGTTCTTGCTATTCTCCCTACTATCTAACCATTTCTTTTTTTATCTTAGATATGGAAGGCGTCTGTCAAACATAATATGCACTCCTATGTTGGAGGTTAAGATTTCCTGTCAAATGGTCTATAGTGAGTCCCAGTTTGAACTTGTTGAGGTAGAAGACTGTGAGAATCTTTTAAAGTTATGACAGACTTTTTCAAGACCAAACAGTATAAAGCCCTGAGCAACCTGGTCTGATCTCATTGCTGACCCTGTTAGGAGCAGGAGGTTGGAATAGAGACCCCCTAAGGTTCCTTCCAACCTGAAGGAACCTATGATCCTGTAACTAATCTGATGTCATCGTTTCTTGCAGTCTGGTTAATAAACTTGGTAAGTTGTACTTCTGTGGGTATTCATGTTGTTCTTGCCTATTCAGTAATTTGGAGTAAAAGAACAGTACGAATTACCACATTTAGGAGGATGCATTCTGTAAATGCATTTGGTACCAGCTGGACTTCCTGGTGCCTCTGTTGTGCAGATTTTTCTTTATCATGGAGGAACGGGTCCATCTGTGATTTTTAGCTTTCTCTTGCTAGGCTCCAAATGCTCACAGGAGATAGAAAAAGAAAAAAAAGCTAGCTGAGGCCTGCAAGATTTCTCTTACAGCAATCTGAAATTATAGGAGAATCATCTCCCAGTGGTATAGGAACATCTATGTGAAGCCTTTACTCATTTCTTTTGATTAAAGCTTCAAATCAGTTTCTTGGTTTGTGGGTTGTTTTGTCTCTCAGCAATTGAGTGAAATGTGTTCTTCAGTCTCTCATTAGGCTAGTGCTCACAAAATTGTAAGAGCCCAGCTGCTACACTATCAGCTGTGGCTGAGCAGGCAGAAATGATACAGGATGATGTGCAGTAGTGTCTACTGCCTGAAGCCATCAGCTATTATCAAAAGCTCTGCTTGGGCCTAGCTACTGCAGTGTTTGTACTAAGGAAAAAAAGATTGGTGTAAGTGTGATATCAGACCTTCTTGCTTCTCGCAAGCCAGCATGCCAATTTAGTAAGGCCACCTTCACAGCTGGCTGGCAAGAACTGCTTATGAGTCAGACCATGGCAAGCTCCTTGTGTCTTCCCCTAGAAACAGCGTGAAGCAATTGGTCATAACTGTCGATCCTAACAACTACAGTTTGTTATTTAAAAGAAAAAAAAGCGCCTCAGTAAGAACATTCACCCCACAACCATATCATATTATTGGCTTTGTCTGTGGCCATCAAGGGACCCAGTGGTGACTGAGCTCCTGCTGGTGTTGCTCTTCTGCTTCCTTCTGTTAATCACCACACAGTGATCTACGTGCATCTCCTTTGCCACTGGCCAGCACCAGAAAAGTTTGCAAGCCTGTGCTTGTACCATCAGTCAAAGAATTACTGCTTTGCTGTGTTTTTCACCTGGCTGTATGAGCTTTGTGGTCCACACTGCAGCTCTGGGGATGGTTCTGGGTGTGGGAGATGACAGGGCTGTACCCACCCTTTGTTTTACCCCTTGCAGGAGTTGTGACTGCTCTTTCACATCTCAGCCAGTCCCTAATGGACAGGCTACTGCTGGGAAACATCTGTGTCTGTGGCAACCCCATTTTCCCACCTCACCTGCACCCCCTTTGCTGTTGATGGATAATCTATTAGTGACATCCAGGTAGATTAATAGTCTATCTTACCTTTAGTTGCTGGCAGAGCACAAGGCAGTTTCTAATACAAACATTGTAGTAGTCATTAGTCACATGTTCCTCATTTTCTGGTTTACTGATTGGAAGCAGGGTGGCAGAAATTTGGAGTGCTCACAGAGGAGGTTTGGTCATGATATGTTCTGCACATACAAAGTGTATATTTTCAATAGCAGGAACCAGGTACCGCAAACAGCATTGGTCTTAATCTTTCAGAGCTGCTTTTGCTTCTGTAAAATGGTGATGGTAATAACTCTTTATCTTTCAAGGAAATCGTGGAGGCAAATGTAAAGCGTCCCACCCCACGCAACATCCAGCACAAGTAAGCAGATTGTTTGCAGTAAATATTTAGGATTACGCACTAAATAACAGGTAGGAAAGAGTGAATAATTAAGCAAAGATTTATTATAAAGAACATAAATTCAAAAGGGGAAGAGAACTAAAGACTGCGATGCACTTAAAATGCACAAAGGGGCCAAGTAAAGACTGCAGAAGCCACTCTAATTCTTGCACTTAATAACTTTGTTGCTTGATTTTGCAAAATTCACATGCTTTCTTTGGACTTCGTGGAGCAGCACGCTAAAATGACTAACTTTGTAAATTAAGTTGCTCATTGGTGAAAATCAGAAAGATCTTATGTCTTTAAAAATAGCACTACTAAATTACACACTTTGAAATTTTGGGGCTTATGAAGCATTAATGAGATTTGTAGGAGTGATTGTTATTTAAAAAACAAATCACAGCAATCTATTGTTGCTAATAACTCGCTTGGCACCGCATGTGTTTAAGATTAATTGGAATGTCTGTATTCAGTAATGAGGTCCCATGTAGTTTACACTGACTGACAACATCTTCCTTTATCTGGTATTACCATGCTGGAAAATTTGTAAACAGGGCAGTAGCTCTTGGCAATCCAATTTTGAAAGTTTTACTTGATACAGTAGCTACTGAGTTACGATAGAAAGATGAAACTGTTCCAGTGGTTAATAATGACAATTAAAAAATCCACAGGAATTCTGTCCTGAAGGTATAACTTGCAAACCCAGAAATGGATGTTTGACTCGTACATAGTCAGACTTAGCATTCAGACAGAGACCTGATTTCTCGGTATGATACAACATCATGAATTAAAACTGCAATATTTCTCAGAGATTTATTTTTATCACTATTTTGCTACTGTAAATTTAGTCACCTGAGGATGGATGCTGGAAGAGCAATCCTTTCATCTTGATCTTGAAAAGCTGTGAATAAATAATAGTAGGTGTTGATGACAGAGGATTACATTAGTGTGCTACAAGAATTTTTCTGAAATGCTTTGTTTGCCTATACCTGTATGTGCATTTAAATATTTCTTTACCAGCTGGCCTATTTCTGTAGTTCCCTTAAAAACGGGAACTTTATATCATTCTTTCTTAGATGTGTTTATCAGGTGGGGCTGATAAAGAATCACGTATTACAGACTTATTTGTCAAAGAGTAGGAAATGACTGCTGGTGGTAGAAATCATTGTTATTTCAACTGGAGACCTGGTTTTCCCAACCGCAGGCACATTTCTGGTGCTGGAGACAAACCAAACCAAAACACCAAAACAAAAACCACAAACAAAAACAAATAAAAAACCACCACAACAAAACACACACGCACACAAAACAATCACTCCCAAAAATAACCACCCAAACCCCATAACATTTGCATCGCAAAGTTGAAGCCACACTTAGTATCCCTATCAAAAGAATAATTGTCTTCTGTAAGCTACCGATCTTCTTCTAGGATTCCTCAGGTAACAAGGGGGTCTTTTTGCAGAAGCTATAGGGTGCAAATTGCAAATAGGCAATCAGTGAGTAAAATTTCAATTAGAGTGCTCCAATCAATCAGAAGTGTCTTGAGCATTTCTTAGACAAGTCCTTGAGGAAAAACAACAAAGTTGTAACATTAATGACCAACTGATAAAGTAATTTGTTACGTGCATCTTTTCAGTTTTTCAGTCTTGATCTTATAGTTTCTGACAGGCTCACCTCTGCTCAGCTGGTGAATAGACAAACTGTTGTTGTGGAAGTTACAGCAAAATTAGCAGGCATACTATGAGTTGTACTTGCTTGGAGCCCGGTGTATCCGGGTGTTCTTGTTGATGCTGAAATTAATTTCTAATTGCATTTTAAATGGGAAAAGCGTGGATATTTACACTGGTGTCTAATGAGACTGGGTTAGTCTCAGAGCACAATTCTATTCTATTGATTTTTGATTTTTTTTTAAAGGGAATGGGTAAGAGAACAGGTTCTGACTGTTCGGGTGATTAGTTACACACCTTCGTAGCATTTGAAAACTAAACCATACAAAAGGCAATGTGTGTTGGTATGCGTTAATTCTGAGTGGTTCTGCCCAAAGGAGATAACAGCATGCATGCTACTTTTCAGCTGGCCAACACACCCCAGTGTGAGTCTCGACTGTGGCTGAAACTGTGGTTCTTATTTCTGAGGCACCTGTAGGAGAATTTGCGCTTCGAGTGTTGATAGAAGAAGCAGTCATTACCCCAGAGCGGACAAAAATGAGCAAAACTCCTCATATGCATGTTCATAACCCTGCATATCTGGGCAAGGGCCAGGGGAAGTCTCTCTCTTGATTAACAGTGCTATCTATGATATGCCAAATGTTTATTTTCTCCTTGGTAGCAGTACTCTGACCATGTTAGAGTGGCTCAAAAAGAGGGGAAAAAGAGGGGCTGTGTGACTTTGTGCACAGTGGCAAAGCATGGGCAGGTGTTTTCCTTGCTGGCAACTCCCATTGCGGGCAGCCAGAGGAACCAGGGAGAAGGATGGTGTCCAACTAGGTCAGTCTTGTCACCCATTTTGTCACTGTGTAATCTTGAAGGCTGGATGCAGCCACCAGAGCTGTAGAAGTTCAGGACCTATCTACATCCGTGCTTCAATCTTGCATCTAGGTTTTTAAAGTCATTTTTAAAGCTACAGTGGCACAAATGGAAACAATAGCTGAATGAAAATGCTACAGTCCTTCGCATTTCAACTAATGAAGTAAGTCTAAAGCTGGAACCACATCCTACCTTATATTTCTCGCAGGTTTTTGTGATGGCTGTTGAAGGCTTCTCAGGGTCGGTGCAAAACCTGACAACTGTTGTTGAAAATGAGCTATTAAAATTCAGACATCAGAACAGAAATGAGAAACTCCAAAACTTCTTGACAAAAATATGCATGTCCAGTGGTTTCGCATAGCACAGCCGCACAGTGAGACTACTCAGGAATTATCTGACAAAATTATTCAGACAAATCCCTAACCAGAACCCTTGTTGCAGCTTGGTCCTTGGACTGAGGTCCCCAGTACCATGGATGACTGAGATGAGAATGGTGTAGAGGGAGCAATGTAGGTGATCTGTGCTCCCCTTGGCATGCATTTTGCATCCCTAGTGTCCCTGGAGCTGTAGACTTTGTGGCTCTTGGAACCCGAACCTAAAGTGGAGTCTGGCAACGATCCTGTTATTTTTAAAGGCCAATTATATATTTAGTTGTTTGGTTTTTGCTTATCTTTCAAAAGAGTTGAGTCCAGCACTATCTCGCAGTTATTGGTAAGGTTGAGGGCTGTTAACACAGACAATGAGAAGTAACCAATCAAGGCCAGAAAAATAATGAGATTTCAAAATAAAAAGTGACTATTATTAATTTGCTTTCAGATGTCTCATCTCTCTAGGGTATTTTCATAATGTCCTCTGTAATAACAAAGGCTGAGCTCTTGCGTTTGAACAAGGTAAAGTTCTTACACATTCTTATGCTGCAAAAGTAGCCTAGCTTATTAATATAATAAATACATTAATATATAAATCATATATACGTAAATAATAACATAAATGTTGTAACCACTAATTAAGTTGTGGTAAATGGTTACAGAGACCATTAAAGTAAGCAGATGTATTGAAGAGAAAATAGAGAGGAGATTCAAGAAGAGCGTATGTTACGACTGCTGGATCACCAAGTGGGTTGGAAGCAAGTCAGGCAATGTCTCTCTTTTCCTTGGCGGTAGAGTTCTGTCTGCATGAAGCATTGGCAGATATATCAGGGAAACAACGATTGGCCATCAAACACTTTTACCCCACAGATAGCTCAAAGGCTCAAATGATCTGTAATGCAGCGCTGAAATTAAAGGTATGCAAACACTCCTGTTGTCCTCAATGTCTGGATTAAGCCATCCAGGTCCAGAAGCCTTCACTGTAAATGCCAGAGTCTACTAGGAGAGCTGCCTGCCAGGCTGTTTCAGTTCAGAAGGTGTTCCCAGATGGGCAATGCCAACAGGTCTGTTGAAGCTGCAATAAGGGAAATTTCTGGTTTGTAGTAATGAAATAAAGGGATCATTAACGTAGGAGTGCATGCTTCTAGTGACAGGCATTAGGAGGCCGTTGGCAAGTTGCCCTCCTTAATCCTTAGATTTTAGAATTGCTTGCCAAGGCCTTGGTTTGAGTATTACTTCAAAGAAACGGCCATTTTTTAACTGAGATTAAAATCAAACCAAAAGTAGCAAGATCTCTAAGGGGATCTAATAATGTGGCACACCTTTTGTCCTGCAACTCTGAGATGTTATAAAGATTACCTTCTAGTGACCTCCTAGTAGTAGTAGGATTTGAAACAAATGTACTTTTTTACACTAGAAATGTCTGATTTTCAGGTCCAAAACTGTGTCAATGATTCATGTTTTATTAACCCTTAACTCTAATTGCTTCTTCCCAGTCTCCAGTCTCTTGATTATAATTTTGTCTACTTCTTTGTTTGCAGATGGACTTGTACATTGTGGTTTTGTGCATCCAAAATTATCAAAGCTAGAGAATTGAGTTTTTGAGTTAATTTTGCGAAGCAGTGAAAACTATGGTTTAGGCTCTTGAATGAACATGATCTCAATCTCTTACTAGCTTCTTTAAGAATTTTCACCTGAAAGTTTTCCTTGTGTAGGTTGACAGCTTCATTAGTACCTGTCACCCAAATAAATCAATCTGAGCCAGGTCACTCCAAAATAAAGAGATTGGCTGTTTATTTTTCTGAAGTACTTATTTTCTTTCCCAGTTTTATTAGTCTTTCCTACAATTAACACCTCTTTTTATGCATGGTGATTTTTAAAGCCCGAAAAACTGTTATTTAAATAAGATGTGGATTTGAGCATTTTATGTGAAATGGTGATGCCTCACCTATTGTTGCCTCCTTGGAGTTTCCCAGTGTATAGAAGGTAATTTGAACCATGTGGAGCTTGGTAGCTGAAGACATTAGAAAAGAAAGTAATGTCACTCTTTTCGGCATTTCTTTTGAGAACTTCTTAAAAATGAGAACATGAGTGAAAGATGTGTTCATTACCATTATGATCTTAAAGGAAAAAAAACATTGCTGTCTTTGTAGGACATAAAGGTAAAGCAATGTTTGTTTAACATGTAGTACTTTGTAGTAATATGTAGTTGTTCAGATGCTTGTATTCTTTATGCTGCTTTACATATCTTTAGCCTTTCAGGAGTATTCTCTGATAAATCCAAAAAGTGAATAAATGGCTATCTCCTGTACATAGATACTCCAGTATAACTGTATCTCTTTTTGACCAACACAGAACAGCAGATCCCATATCTGCTTGCTACTGAGCGGCACTTATGAGGTACATTGAATACCTTAATAATGTGAACATTTTTAGTGCAGGAAAGGGATGCTTTATTGCTGTTCGAACATCTTGTGGAAATGAAGAGGATTCTTCTTGCTAGATTTTGACTTAAAACTAAAAAAGGAAACATAGCAAGCATCCCCAAATAACCTTTGCTTCTTAAAGCAATTGTCCAAGAAAGGACTCACTGTCTGCTTTGCCTCTCCCAACATTTGAAATAAAATAGGTAGCCTGGCAGCAATTCTGCCTTGATATGCTTCTAAAACAGGTGCTTCACATCATCTGTAGGTCATGTGCTTATATTAATACCACCTTATTCTGTACATGTTGTCTGACCACTTTGTCTTTTAGTGGTACTGGTGGCTGTAAAACACATAAATTCATCTGATGTAGGCTGGGTGCTCTCTCGGTGAGGCAGCTGGTTGCATAAATGAAAGCTGCAGCTCGTGCATATCTTTGTGGCTGTGTTCAGTCACCCCTTCCCTCATAATTCACTTGGAGATTCGGATTCCATTATTATGCTTTTCTTTTCTCGATTTGTTATGGTATTTGCACCTTCATTCTCTGGAACAAAATAAGGGACCTCTGAAGTGAGACATTGCTACTGCTTTGGGGATCTCTTGCTTCAGGAAATATTTATCTTTTAGTTTTTTGTGGGTCTTGTTTTGTTTTGTTTTGGTTTTGTTTAACACTAGTTGAAAATCAAGTGGGAAAGGCTTTTTGTAAAATAGCATGAAGATTATTTATCTATAAATTTGCTATGGATGAGCAGCAGTCTTTGTGAACCAGCAGTACACAAGCATCTATATTTAAGCTCCAGGACTAAGAGGGAATTTCATCCCTTGGGCCCTGCCAAACAACGAGGCAAGTGTATTTGTGTCTCTTTTCTAAAATATCACATGCAATATCTCCACTTTTGGAGACAGGATACTGGGACTGGCCAGTAAGGAACCAGACCTAGTAAATCAGACCTTTTGTACCTAACACTGTTGATGATCGCAGTAGCTCAGACAAGTGATCCATCTGCCAGAGTTTAATAAATTACTCTACGTCCTCTAAACTGCAGTAACAGACAGCGTAGCTTTTCTTATCTCACGGGTTAGGTAAGTTGTATCAGTTCAAGTTAACTTCATCCCTGGTTTCAGTGGGAAACTGAAAAGGAAAAACAGCTGGTCTGCTTGTAATAAAAAGAATCAAAATCCTTGTATGGGAAGTTGTCAGACTTGCTTGTGGTTGTCGTTGGTTTTGATTTCTGCATTGGTGAATGTTACTGAATAGTGTACCACACACCTTCAACAGATTCTCACAGCTGGATTACACTTGTACTGTAATTTGGTCTTTCTTGCTGAAATAAAGTATCGTGTCCATTATTATATTTTTGTACATTAATGTGAATTTCTTCAAGAAAATCTAGCTTTAATTCTTCTGTTTCCTAAGGAGTTAATTCAATGAATATTAGTGTCCATTTAAAACACAAAGAAACAACAACAACAAAAAAAGATTTAACAGAAAGCGTAAATTCCTATGCTGTTTTCATCCCCCTCTTAAATAGTCTTACAGTGTGTTTTATATGGATTTCTAACATATCTGTGTAAATTTCTACCATATACATCCATTTTGAGATTCTGATGAGAAATTAAGAAGAGAGGGGAAAAAAAATCCAGATATTTAAGATCTAGAGTCTTCACAGCCAAAACTCATTGCCTAATACCTGGTTTACTCTGACTGCTGTGTTAATATCAACATCAAGTTTGAGATGCTGTAGGCTAGATCGTAAAAGCAGACATTTTATTATTTCTCACAATATAGACCCTATTTCAGCCAAACACTTAAGTGCATTCCTGACTTCTGAGTTGCTCACTGTTAAATCCAGGATATTCTAGAGTGTCTTGATGAATGATGACCTCAGCAATGAGATGTGCTAAATACACAGCAGCCAGATAAGATGACAAAGTATTTTGCCTGAGAAGCATATGCGCTAAAGTAATGGTCACTAACTTTGCTGGCCAGTAACGAGTAACACCAGTAATGTACTGCAGCAAGTATCATCTGTTGTTCTCCCTGTGGGATTATCAAGTTTTCGGTTTAACCTCTTTGCTCATGAAGGACATCAAAGGGTTTCCTGGGCAACATCCTTGTGCTGTCCCCAAGCTTAGGACATACTGCCAAAAGGCATATGTGTACTATGAAGATTATACTTGCCACTGACGCCATGAGTAAATACTTCCACTGTAGATCAGGCCAAATGTCGTTCACTTAGGCATCCTCAAAAAAATTATTGTAACACTGCTTGTCCCAGTCTGTCTTTGCAAGTGCTTTCTGAGCTTTACCGGTTGAGCCATACCTATTGCTGAGAAATGTTGTTGGCAGCAGTCATTTTCTTTTTCAAGATCAACTCTTATTCCTCCTGGCATTTACAGTTTTATATATGAGAGCACAACCAGGGTAGCCTCGAGGTCATTGAATTTTATCAAGTACAGTGTTTCATTCCTTCTGCTCTGGCAGAAGTGGCAATTATCACATGCTGTTGTTCCACCACAGTAAGAAGCCTCAGAGTCATGAAGTACAGCTGAGCACAGCCGGCTTACATTAAAACCAGGTTTGAGCAATTAAAAATTACCCAATCTTTCCTCCCTAGTTGAAACATGCTGTAGGAGTGTTGCTGAAGTGTGTTAA
Source organism: Pampusana beccarii (assembly GCA_013399365.1). Lineage (NCBI taxonomy): Eukaryota > Metazoa > Chordata > Aves > Columbiformes > Columbidae > Pampusana > Pampusana beccarii. Next base: position 68,598 of record VWYH01007708.1, read on the forward strand.
ACCGGTGTATTAAAGTAATAAGCATCACAATTCTAGAACAGTTTTACTGTTTGCAAACACCAAGTAATTTTTATGTAAACTACTTATTAAAACACAAGCTATTCAGCACCGCAGAGATGGGTGCACTAGCTACATTCCCTAACAAGATCAGTAATAATTTAGAAGTTATTTTAAAGCCCAAAAGCAAGGTATAAAACGTATGTTATTTGTTTGTTGTCAATTTTTGATGTTGTCTAAGCAGCATCTGGGATTCTAGGAATCTTTTTATCTGTAATAAGTAATTGTAGTATCAAAATGTAATGGTTAAAGTAAAAGTAGTGGTAAGTGATAGGAACTGAGGTGTAAATTAGAGTATTCTACAGGAAAGCCAGAAGTCCATAAATGATGTAACAAACAAGAAAACAATGGTAACTGGTAAAACCTTTAAAGACAAAAAGGAGACAGTGAGTTTAACTTGTGTTTGCATTCTCAAACCTGGCTTCATCTTTCAGATATACGCTATAAACCTCTTTGCAAAATGTTTGGCATGTTATAGCCAGTAAAGTATAAGTTTTTAGCCAATACTGCTGTTTTCTGCAATGCTCCAACATTTTTTTTACATAATTACCACAGCATCTGGGTTATACTCATAATAGCACTATATTTTGGTTCCTGTGTACATATGTGTATGTATGTGTATATTGATAGATATCCATATCTATCTATATAAAAAAACATATGTACATTTACCTGTATAGAGGTGTAGAAGTATACATCATAATTTCTGTGAACAGAAGAAGAAAAAAAGGCAATTATCTACCCTAACTCATGTACCTCTCATTTTATAGAGAAGCTGTTTTGCAGGTCCTGTTGACAGAAGCTCAGCTACAGAAGCTGCGGTGATGACAGCTATGGAAGAACAGATGAGGCAGGAACTACAGATGGCCATGAAAAGCATTTGAGACATGTGGCACTCACCTTTCCATTCATGTTTTTCTAGGCTGCATAAAACATGGCTTTATATATATAATTAATTTTTTTGCAACACTTTGTGGAAGAAAGAAGAGTGGTAACAGCGATGATATGAACAAATGTTTAAAATTGTTTATCCAAGTAATATTTTTCCAGTGTTCCTCTGTTTATTCTTAATTTTAGTCTGCTGCAGAACTGAGGATCAAAGAATCTAAATCAGTTGAAAAATACCATAGTCAGATATTATGCAGTAGAAAATAAAATTGCAGTGTAACAAGTGTGCCTGAATGGAGAGCAATGACATTTCTCCTTAATTAATCTATCCGAGTGCCCAGGCAAATAGCACAGCGAGCAAATCTCGTAACTGTGTAAACAAACAGCAACACTAATAAAAAAACAACTTGCTCCAGGAAAAACATCATAAAAGCAAATGTTTTAAGAACAATAACAAACAAAATACATCAGCATAATAAATGTTGATGAAAAATTTTAAATACATCGTTCTTATAATTCCTTTCTCAGAATAAATCACTTTAAGCAGCTTCTAATGTAAGAGCTAATAATATAAATATAATTAAAATACATAAATTCAATATATTTACTACTGGAGATAAACAGTCAGTCACTGAAGACCTGACTTTCAATAACATTAGCCTGTCTTATGTTTTTCATCAGCACAGGGGAGACTTGGGAAGTGAATGGATATTTTAATAAAGTTGTGTCGCTGTAGTGAGGCAGTGAAAGGGCACTCAGGGCTGCGTCAGCTCCAGCACAGAGCAGGAGGTCACTGAGCAGCGGCTCCAGCTGTAAGAGCTTTGCTGTGAAGGCAGAGTACCCTCTGCTATGGGGTGCAGGGCACTGGGCTGGTGACCACAACCCTGCAGGGTTCCTGCACCACCTAGCTGTGCTCCGCTACAGCACAGAGTCATAGAGTGTCCTGAGTCGGAAGGGACCCACAAGGATCATTGAGCCCAACTCCTGTCCCTGCACAGGGCAACCCCACAGTTCACACCGTGTGTCTGAGGTGTTGTCCAGTCTCTTCTTGAACACTGTCAGGTTTGGGGCAGTGACACCTCCCTGAGGAGCCTGTTCCAGTGTCCACCACCCTCTGGGTGAAGAACCTTTTCCTCATGTCCAACCTAAACCTCCCCTGGCTCATCTTCCTGCCATTCCCTCGAGTTCTGTCATTGGTCATTAAAGAGAAGAGATGAGCGCCTGCGCTCAGCAAATGAAGGGAGTTCAAATGTCTGCTCCCATGGGGCTTCTCTTGCTTCAAGTTGAGACTTCTGGAAAGGAAAGTCAGGGGCCTGATTACCAGCTGGTGCGGTAGGTTCTAGGGGCCGCTAGTTCAGGTGGATTTCTTAGGCATTGATGGCTGCTGAAAGGCGTCGGAGAAAGGATGTGCAGATCCTGTTGAACAGGCAGAGTTGCTCTCATTACTTAACAGAAAATGTCTTTATCTTTGGGGATTTTTACATTGGAAGTGCTGTGGCTGGTCCCTGCCATCCTCTGCTGGCTTATGGTTAGCAAATCCGCTGCCTAGTCAATGCCGTAACTCCAATGCTGCTAGGGTGCTGAGGGCACCAGTGTAGGTGCTGTACTCATTGACTGACAGAATAGATACTGTAAGTCTCAGGATGCTTTGGGAGAGAGGACTTCCAGATGTTGGCACCACATCAGCCAGGTACACCCCTTTTGTCTGAGGACTGCCCTTCCAGCGCTCCAGCAAAGCACTGCTGCATTTGGGTGCCGTGGAAAACCTAAAGAACTTGCACACAGACCTGAGAGTCCCAGCATACACTGCAGCAAGACAGGGGAGATGGAGGCAGTGACCACAGCAAAAGTGTATGAAAAAGAAAAATATTACTTTTCTGTATTGTTTTGTGTGTTCTCACTTGCTTCAGGTTTGTTTTCTTTCTTTTTCTTTTTTTTTTGAGTGATTGGCATCCTGCCACCTCCTCTCTCCCACTCTCCAAGTACCAGATATTCTCAATGAAGAAAGCAAGCAATCCTTTTGGATAGTCACCAATGTTTGTAATCACTTGGTGTTAGAATTTTAATGACTGGCAGGTTTGCAGTATATATAGATTTAAATATTGGATGATGAATGTGTATCCGCAGCATGTCAGTGATTATTTCTCTGTGTGTTTGTTTATTCATCACTTATGAAAGAGTGTTTGAAAATAAAGATTTCTGTGGCTCGGCTACACAAATAGAACTGGATGTGCAAGACCTTTCTTTTAAATCGAAAATCTTTGCTCTCCGTGGAAAGAAAAGGCCTCATTAGAAGAGCCTCATCTTAGTCTCTTCTCATTGTCTTAGCTGAGCCTTTGAACTGAAGTCAGAAAAAGCTCACAGCAAATACAGTATCCAATCAGATGTATATTTTAAAATTAATCTACATTTTAATACCTTCCCTGATTTCCCACCAGCACCTGCAAAAGGAAAAGAAAAAAAAAGAAAAAAAGAAAGAAAAGGAAAATGTTTGCAAAGAAAGGGAATACATTTGCAAGTTTAATTTCCCTGGGGAGAAGCAGGCTTTTCAGAGCAACTTTGATATGTTTTTTTCTCCTTTGTGTAACCTGTAGTTTAATTTTTTTTTGCACTTTTGCATTCACATTTTCATGATAAAAGAGGCTCTTTCAGAGATTGTTCCAGAATGCCAAAATTATTCGTAGAAGTAAACCAGTAATAAAATGAAAATTTAAAAATTGACTCCCTTTAGAGTAATTGGTATACACAATCCACTCTGATTGCCAGTGCTTTTACTGATATGAGCAGACAGCTATGATTTTCAGAATGTTTCATGGGACGTTGTTGCATTGCTGTTTTCATGGTGATTCTGTAAATTGAGCATGCATTTTAAATGAAGTGAATCGTCTCAGACAAGGAGATTTTGATCTTCGACATTGAAGATATTTGCAACAAATGTGTTGTCTTCTCATGTGATGGCTGCCCCTCGTGCTGGGTTTCTCAGCCTCGTCAGGTGCAGCAAGTGGATTGTCAGGCAAAATAGCAAGCTGCAGAGCAAAATCCCAGTTTATATTATACCTCAGCAAGCAGAAGCAAAAAGGGCCAAAGAATGAAGGGGAGGTAGCTTCAAAGTAACCTGAAATATCCAGCAGAGGAACTTATATGTTTACCATCTGATGGTGGTTCTGTAATGCTTTTCTTTTTTCCAGTCAAGCCCAACTGTCACAGGTGCAAGGATTTTTGTTTCTGTTCTCCATTTAATTGTGTTGCATGAAATCTTCACAGGTTCTGGTTTTGGACAATCAAGAGTACTGTCTGCTTGAAATTCAAAAGCAACCACATAGGTGGAAATCCCAGCCCTAGTAGGGGATGCTATAAAGGAACTGTGTTCTTCAAATAACATTTTTGTCTCAGGAAATCTCTTGCTTTGATGATTTGCTACAAAGAAGTAGCACTTCAGGAGCTTTCTCTGTTCATTAGGAAAACTAAGAGAAAGGTAGTTTGTTTTTATATAGAGGAAGTCTTGAGTGTTTTTAATTTTAGAAGTCAGCCTATGTTATCTTAGATAACTCTGCAATACCCTGTTTCCCCAAAAATAAGACAAGGTCTCATATTAATTTTTGCTCTAAAACCTATTACTCTTTTTGCATGTATAGCTGCCTGGACACTATTTAAATTCACTTTTTTAATGGACTGTAACTAGAGCTTAATTTTGGAGTATGGCTTATATTTTGAGCATCCTCAAAAATCCTGAAAAATCATGTTAGGACTTATTTTGGGGGTGGGTCTTATTTTCGGGGAAACGGGGTAGCAGATGAGCCTTTTGGCTCTTGCAGAAAAAGGTTTGATGCAGACAAAATACTCCTTCTAGGGATTCAGCCTGAGTGATATGAGGCAATTAAAGGTTGTTCTCAAACACCCTTGCCACCTCTTCAAAAGAGGACAAATATACTTGGTGTTTGTCAGTAGCTAATGTCAAAGCGAGCTCTTGGAGCTCAGCATGAATATAGACCTTACTGCTCTGTGACACCAGGTCGTGCCTGTGGATCAAGCCCTAAACGTGACTCAGAGACTGAAAGGCTAAATTAGACTCCTGGTTCCTGGGTTAGCTTGAGGGTAAAAGAGAGAATTTGTATCATACAGGAATTACAACATTGCTCAAAGGAAGGGTTTTTCATGGCCCCTGGTAACGCTGGCCCCACATACTCTTTCTCCTCAAGAAGGTCAGGGTCAGAGCTACAGGTGATGGCCCTGATTGCATCAAATGCTACTGTTGTGCTGCTTTGGAAGCAGATGCATTTTATTCTCTGGCTCTTTTTTTTTAGGGGGGTGATGGTGTTGTTCCAGTGGATTTTTTCTCTCCTGATGCCTGTCAGGCCATTAAGGATGGTGATTTAGTGTTATTTTTTCAGTCTCCCCTTTTGTGCTACTATACAGAGCAACAGCAGTTCACCTTGGGTGAAGAACCTTGCTTCTTTGTTAATGGTTTGTATGTCTACAGCATTGATCACAAAAGCCTTTTCCACTGTAAATTTCACACAAATCCTACGGATACACAAGGTATGTGCAAAAAATTTCAACATTGAAAATGTATGAAGTTTGTAAAGAGCCTAGTGTATCCCTGAAAGAAGTAGGTTCTTGCAATATTTTTCACACTTAAAGCTCTTTTCCTGTTTTATTAATGGTTTTATCCTATCTGAAAGCTAGACTGAAGGTATCTTGTTTGTTCAGAAAATTGAGCAATAAAATGTTTATTGCTCACACATTTCTTTCTTTCTGTTTGCTGGATAGTTTTTCTATTATGTACTAGTAAAGTTCTAAATGGTAGAATTTCAGGATTTTCTGCATAGTTGTGTTATCCCACATTTTAAATTTAGAATGTACTGCATAAACAACAGCTACAAAGTAGATTGACCAGCATGTGAGAAAAGGTAATCCTAAATAGAAACCTTAGCACATAATTTTAAATTATAATTTTTCTTGCTGTTTGTTTTTTTGTTTGGTTTTTGGTTTTGTTTACTCTCGTTGGTATATGTACTTATGCCCACAGAACCAAAACCAAGGCTTAAAAACAGGATCACAAGAAACATTTCATCTTCTAAGAAACAATCTGATATTCTGGTGTGATCTTCAATGCTTCTAAATTACTGTCCAACCTGAAGCTTTTCTCTTTATTCTTTACTGTAATAAACACAATAAGTATGTATTTTCCATAGCTTTTCAGGGTTTTTTTAATCCAAAATTCTTTGCCTGCCAGATGCAATGGAAGTCAGATCAGCTGCAGTCATTCCTGATTTTTTTTTTTTTTTTTTTTTNTTTTTTTTTTTTTTTTTACTTTTCCACTTTGTATTTTGAAAGGATTGTCCACCTTAGTAGACATGAAGGTTCATTTATTTTTGTAAATCCAAATATAATTTAATTTCATTTAGTATAACTAATAATAGGTAAATAGCTTGTAACTTTTCCTGTATCAGCCAATATGTCATGATTTTTTGACCACCTACACCCTTCTTAAGCAAGATCTCAATTTTTTAGAAGTAAAATACTTTTCCATCATATAGGAAAACTTTGTACTATTGATAAACTAAATTACCAAAGCAAGAAAGGTACCATATTTATATGAATGATAAAACTATCCAGTGTCAGAGCACATTAACAAAAATGCTGTTGCAGGGCTTAAAAGTGTGATGCTTCAACTTGTAAAACTGAAGTGAGACTAGGATTAAATTTACATAGGTTGTAGTTTATTTTCTAATAGAGGGCCTGTTGTGATTTCACACACCTTCCCTTGGGGTTCAGTTGCTAACCAGTCTTACAGGGAAAAAATGCTTTGGACAGTTCTTTTGTTTCCATGATGCTGTGTTGGTAAGGAAGAAAAGCAAAGTAGGCCCCACTCTGTACCAGCAAATGTTGGCAGTTCCCAGTGCATTATGTCTCTGGTTGTGAAGACAAGGTAAATGAAGAAAAATGTAGGTTTTGGTAGATGTCCAAGCCCAGATGGGGTGGGAACATAACACAAGCAAACTAAAAGTAGCAAGTTCCATAGTAACATCTTCAATAATAAATATTCCTGCTTGGGATATTTATTTATTTATTTATTTAGCAAAGAAACACATCCCACTTCCCATGAAAACAGATGAAAACATTCAAACTAAGTACAATTTTTCTGTTACAGTTAATTTTGAGAATGAACTTCTATTTGGCTGTAATAAATGTGCTAAAACGTTAGAAGCAAAGTACATTACTTGGCTGTAAAAGAACTGAAAGTTGACTAATGAGATTAAGGAACTGTTGGCATGATGCAGCCATTCCCTGCCAATTGTGTGCATGGGAACTTGCTTGAGAATGAGGTTTTCCTTCATTTTGTTCACTTAACAGGTGGATGATTGGGTTAATTTGACTTAATGATGCATTACAGCACAGATTTTTTTCCCTTGCTGTCATTAACAGCTTCCCTATATGACGGGGATGTTGTGGGGTGGTCTGCTGGACAAAATGAGAAACAGTGCTTTCAATGCGTAGTGCTTTCTGATCAAGATTTAACAGTATGTTTGATCACATGGAGGCAGAATCTTTCTGGCTGAATAGATGGTTGGGTTTTTTTTAATGGTTAAATGCGTTTCAGCAAAAGCCTACGTGCTTTTACTGAGTCATTACACTGTGTGCAAAAACTCATTGTCTGTCCATAGGGTGTGATTGGGAAATGTCAGTTCAAGGCAGCAAGGGCCTAATGCATAAGTTAACATTTGGCTAAGGCTTTTTAAATGACTGAAAATATCAGTTATGTGACAATGTGGAAATGTGTTAATGATTATTGGTTCCAAGGTGTTGGTCATTCTCATCTTACCTGGGAAAACAACTGATTAGTTGCACTAAAATGGAATTTATTACATTTGAGCCCTTTGTCTGCTGTTTACAGTTATTGTAAAGAAAAATCGTATCTTTTTTACAGCTATTTATGATGATCATTTCAAGACCCGATTTTTTAATTACATAATTTGACTCATTTCTGGAAAGTTCCAGTTAAATGGTTCAGACACAAATACACGTAAGTAAATAAGTTGTAAAATAATTTATTCCAATCACATGTTCTCTTAGGTAAAAAGCCATTAGGGAGAGTCATGGCTGTTTTGCTAATCTTCCAGGAGGTTTTTTTGGTAAAAAGATCATGAAATTTTAATCACTACGGAGAACGCTCAGGTACTTGCCAGGAAGAGAACTGTGTTCAGGAAGTGTTAACCATTTCATAAAGAAATTATTTTTCTCAAGTGCATTTCTAATATAAAGGGTTGACTGAATCATACTGGTGATGTTGGAACACAGGCTGGGGAATGAGAGGGAGAAGAGGGAGGAGAAGACACAACTGCATGATCTGTCCTGCACAAGGTGCACCCAAAGGGCCTCTAAATGTCTCAAGTCCTTCTCATCCTTCCATCAGTTCTGTCTTTGCTATGACTACTGCTTCTCAGCTTCGAAAGCAAAACTTTCCTCTTAAAGCCTGCTTTGCATATCTCTGAAAGAGTATCTGAGCTGATCTTATGAAAACAAGATCATTTTGTCATGTTACTTCTCTCCACATTTTTTTCCAAACCACTGTGGCAAAGTGTTTCTGCGTATGCTTAACTTTTCAGAGTAAATAGTCCTGGTAATGGACTCATGGTCTTTAGGTATTGTACATGAACAAGCCTAAGGATTGTCCATTATAAAAGGAACAATTCAGCATTGCCTTTCCAAAACTCTCAATTGGATCTAACTGAACTTAGTAAGTAAACTGTAGAAAAAATTATTTGGAGTTGGCTTGACTCTTTTGTTGTTTTTCTTCCTTGTTCATCTTCTGAACAGCAAAAAATATCATGCACGCAACATTTTGCATTCAGCTGTTGGGCCAGAGACCAAGATCTGCCTGCTTGTGTTCATTTAGTTTGCTGTCAGTCCTGCTTAACACTTTTTCTTCATTGTAATCTCAGTTCAAATGAGAAAGTCTTAGTATGCTCTGCAATGTTCACCCTAATATCTCTACTATAGAAGTAAATATTGCAAGCATAGCAAATAAATTAATTTGAAGCAGAGTGAGAAAGATTTGCAAGAAGTGCTGGAGTGTCCAAAGAGTTTCTGTTACGCTTTCACTGCCTTCTTTCATTTAACTGCTTCGAGCCACCATTATTTTGCATCCATTTGGTTGGTACAGTTGTGTGGAAGGAGCTGTGCTGTGATGGATGAATCTGTCTTCAATCCTGCTGAGCTGGGTGTTTCACTATTGGGCCAATGCTTTATGTTTACTAACAGCTGTGGGAAGTCAGAACTGCCTTCCCCTCCCCTTTTTGAGCTAATAAAGCAGAGTATAGAGGAAAAACCTATATAGATTTAGAAGAAATATAAGAGGTGCTTTTCATTCCTGTACGGGCTAACCATGTCAGACAGATGATTTCACAAAGGTTCGGTCCTCAGAGATTTTCACTCAGAAGTGTATAGTGCCCTTCTAACCTAAACACAAATCAAAGATAAATCCATGACAGTATCGCATATTTATTGGGTGGAACTTAGAGACCTGGTCTTAAGATTCTGAATACCTTAATGGAATGAGAAAAGTACTGTTGCAAAAGGACAAAACAATAATATAATACTTTCTGGTTTATGGATCCTCTCCTAGTTCTTCCTTCTAAATCATATCACACTGACATTTCAAATTAAAATACTAGGTGCTTTACCATTAGATAACTTGTCTTGGTCTCTCTTTGTTTCTGCGTTCAGGGGAAGCTGTAGTTGCATATTCCGTAAGTGATACATTTTAACTTTATTTGAAATGTCATGAGCCTTTCTTCCGTAATGAGGAACATGGAGATTTTTGTATATTTGCTTCTGGACCCCATTGCTTTCAGTAGATTCATAGATCCAGAATGACTTTAAAATTTTTGTATTAAAATACATAAATTATTAAAATCATTATATTTTACATATAATTAAATAATTAGAAATAAAAAAAATAATAATCTGCTTCCTTTCACTGATTTGCTAGTATTTGCAACCTTGGATGTGTATAATTTACAGATCTTCAAAGCTGTGTTAGGTAGCAATAGCCTCATTTTAATCACAGTGAGAGTTAAGGCTAATTTTGTATAATTGGGCTTTTTGAATAAGGCACCAAGGGAGTGATCTGATTTTCAGAGGCACTGAGCACCTACAGCTTGAATGTATTCCAGGGAGCTTCTAGTCTCCTCTAGATCCTAGATTTTTGGCTTCTGATTTTATTTCTGATCCTAACTAATGTTAATAAAAGGATGGCACAAAACTGGCTGGTGGCAGTGATGGGGGTAGGTTCCTGCTGGGGCCTTTCCTCCTGCTGGCCCGGACACCAGCATTTTCCTCTTCTCCCTCCCCTTTTTCCCCTGACTGGTGCATAAACCTTTTAGCCTCCATTTTGCTCGGCCTGAAGATGCCAGTCCTCTGGTCTCCTTTCACTCCATACTTCCAGGGTCCCCTTGGCAGCCCTGTAAATCTCCTCTGCATCTGCTCCAGCTTCTGAGCAGGGATGGTCTGAACTGAGCACAGGTGACCCGACCCGGCGAGGATCCCACCAGTGCTTTGTGTCACAGCCCCCCTGTTTCTTTGGGAATTACTTCTCGGGGATGACAGCTGCCTTTTCATTTTTGCACCGGCCTTTCTGAGCTGTTACAAAGTATACTAGTGCTTTAATTCCTGCTTAAACTCTTGTTGTTTCCAAATGATCATTTTATAGCATGTGCATTTTGTCGTTTCCTAGGTGAAAGACTTTTGAACTATTGGATTTCATCTGTTAGTAAAAATACAGTTGCTTCACGCCATTTATTGTTGTGATTCTCTTTTTCTTCTCATACCTTCTACTTCCAGTGTGTCCCAGAGAATAAGTTTTTACTAGGCCATACACACTTTTTGTGCCAGGACCTACGTAAACATCTGCCATTTTCTGAGTTGTCCGTATGATCATACAAATGTGTTCTTCATGTGTGAAATTGCCTAGAGGTGAATGCATGTGCATCTGTAGTTGATGACAGACTAAAAGCAGAGCTTTAAACCACTTCGGCATGAAATAACATGCAGCCAACACAGCCAAAACTAGAAGAAACAGTATGAGCGCTAGTCCTCAAAACACACAATAAAGGTATTATTTTGTCTGAAATCGTAGTTTATTGCTTTTGAAACTCTCAGTTTAAGAGAGACTCGTATTTCCCTTAGATCAAATTCATCTCTGTTCTCTGAATAAGAAACAAGAATTGAGTTTCTGAAACAATTGCTCTGTGGTATCCACAAATTATGCTGTGGTGCTACTAATTCCTCGCACAGCAGAATGCAGTTGCAGGCTCCATTTTTTTAATTGATTCTTTCTGTTAGTCTGCACTGATGTCTACAATAGAGCTACAGAATTTCCAATATAATTTCTAGCAGAATTATATTATTATTATTATTATTATTACTACTACCACATTTGGGTTTTTTCTACTGTGACTTCTGAAAATTCAATGTTGCCAGAAGAAACTGAAATAATTGTGGGTTTCAACTACCGGTAATGATCTGTTTTCTTTGATTATTTTCCTGTGAGGTTTAAAGCAGCAATCTGTGGCCAAACAAGTCCCACTGTTATCTATGCCTTTATTCTGAGTTCCTTTGGTTTCCATACGCTTCAAACTGTTCTCTGACATGCCTTTCTGCCATCTTTGGTTCTCTGGAAGCGATGTGGTTCTTCACTGCAGGGTTATGGGAAAAAAAAATCAAATATTACGATGAAAAAGTCCAAGTCATTTAATTCGTAAATTATCGTCAACTTGGCCTCCACATTTAAGCCTTTGGGTCTTCATGAACTACTATTTACACTACAAAAGGCCCCCATGTAGATGTTGAGAAGTACATGCAGATAAAATAGGTTCCTTCCTACCCAGTTTTCACATGCAAATGGTATTTTCACATGCAAATTATTTTCTGTTTTCTTAACATAGACTTCACCCCAAATTGCAGGAGTATTGGAAGCATGAAAATCAAACAGCAAGTGAAGAAGCCCATCACCAGAAGCTGGTTGTATCTTCAGCCCATCTTAGTCTTTGACAATGTGTTCTCTACACAGTGCTTCGTTCTCTTTTTTTTTTTTTTTTTTTTTAAATTATCTTAAGAATCAGAGGTTTCTCAGTTTTTCTTAAGGATCTGCAAGAATTTCTACAGAAAGTATTAATTGCTTTACTTCTATTCCACTCCTCTTTCTTGCCCAATTAGCATGTAAACCCTTTGAAGGTTTGTAAAATACTACAGTCTCCCCACCTGGGTAAATACGTGGAGAGAGGGAAACACGCTTTTTCTAGAACTGAGATTCTACTTAGAATTTACATTAAACAATAAATTTTATTATACACTTCTAGTATTAGTCTTCTGTTCTTTTCTATCACCCCCTTGTTTTCTATTCCTCGTATCATAGATCCCTTTAAATAATTATTTTCCACATTTTTCTATCTACAGTATATTATTCTCTATTTTTTTAAGGAACAAACTGATATTTTACTCTAGTCTCCTTCTTCTTCAAGGAGGAATTTCTTATTCTCATGTTTTTTACTCAGCATCCTTTTCCTCCCCTTGTTTTTGATCCTCCCCTAGGAAATTTTCTGTTTCTTCTTGGCTGAGATACTTAGCCCTCTCCCATTAAGTCTTTGTACTTTTTTTCTTCCTATCTGTTTTTTACTACTACTCTGGCAGACAGAGGACATAAAGGAAACTCTTGGAAGTTGTCATCAAGCTCCAGAAGGTGACAGTGGAACAATGTCTCTTTCCTTGGTTTTGATGTGGCTCCTCATGTTTTGGAGAGGCTCTGCCCCGGGTGTAGGTGGAGAGATGAGAGATAAGGGCTGCCCTCCACCTCTGGCAGGTGAGAGATGTGCTCTGTCTGTCTGAACCAGGGATGTCACTCATTGGAGAGCAGCTCTCAGGCACAAACCTAGCAGGAGGAAAGGAGACCAAATTAGTTTGGTTTCTGTTTTAGTTTTTTTACAACTGTGGGTAGTGTGGAGTGGGATGCAGAGTAACGATTTAATACTGAGTGTATTTAGGTTTATTTTATTACGTGGTGGGTCGTACTGTGAAAGGTCTTCAGTGAGAACCACCTGCAGGTACAAGAGTGACTGGGGGAGCTGAATAGTCATTTCACTGCCACAGCGTCAAGACTGGAAAGAGTTGGCAGCCTCTTTGGTTATTCCCAAACAGTAAATCCTTCTCTGGCTTTGCCAGCAATCTTTGCACTAGTCATGCACAGAAAAAAAACAACCAACAAACAAACAAAAAACCCCACCACTCGATAAAGCGAACCCTTCTCTGCTGCGTGCAGCCAGCTCTGGAAACCATGAAGGGCTTCTCTGTGAGAACTGCTGTTGCCCCAGCTCCTTCTTGACCGAGGTCTGGACACACAAGGAGCAGCCTGGCAGCACATCTCTGACTTGCAACTGGTCACGAATTTCCAAAAAAAAAAAAAAAAAGTTCTCTAGCAGAAAACATTCCAAACAAAGAATGAAGTTTCAGGAGCATATGGATTTCATCTGACATCTTATAACATTCTTCTCAAAACTTTTCATTTTGGTTAGGTCAGGAAGTCTCACTTTCCTTTTTAGTGCTTCAGGCTTTGTGTCACTTTTACATTACACAGTTTTATTATTAATTTATATAAATTAAGAAAGGGAAAGAAATTATTAAAGCCAATCCAGGTCGTTCTGAGGTTTCTAAATTTCTAAATAGAGAATATTAAGTATGCCATTCTATTTCTTGAACTTTAGTTATTTTTTTTTTTTCTACTTGGAGAAGAGGAAATTTTGAGGTACTAATTTTTTACTGAAAAAAAATACAAACTTTGTTTTTGATTGATGGACTTGGTTATGCTTCTTTAGCACAGCTGGTGCCGGGAAAAAAAAAAAAAAAAAAAGAGTTTTGATATCTTGGTGAACCTGAACTGGAGTGGGACAAGAGATTTTGCCCATGGGTTTTACAGGAGAACAGGAGTTTTCAGACTTCACTAACACACAAAGAGGTGACCGTGTGTCAGGAAGCACAGAGCTCTGGGGAGGTGCAGTGTTTGCCACTTTCTGCTCTGTCCTCCCCAACATGTCTCTTCTCCCTCTTTCTTTTTGTCCTCTCTCCCCCGCTTGTCAGTCCTACTCTACCATGCAGGAGCCTTATCCTCTGTCTGATTTGTATTTCCCTAATCTCTCTGTCTTTTCCTGCTTCCTTCAGTGGTGTACTTCTATCAAGACTAACAGTCCTAATCTCCCTCTTAGGATTTTTCATTCCCTTCTCACTCTCTCTCCCTTACATAGCATCCTTCTCAGCTACTCCCAGCTCTCCAGCTGCACATAAATCCATTTCCTATCGTGCTATTTGAAACATCTAGTTTGGCATCTTACCTGAACTTTATTGCTGATAAAAACTCTTTCTTCCAGATCATCAGTGAACACATGAAATATTATAAAGGCAGATTGCATTACATAGATTTGGCAAGAAAGGTACTTTCTGAGGGGTTTATGTTTTGCCACATGCTTCTCAGCTTTTGAAGATCTGGAAAAAATAAAATTAAATAAATTTTACAATGTCACAGCAGTAAGTCAAAGAAGGCAGCACTGAATCTTAAGTTCGGATCAATCTGACTGACAATTTCCCTTCCATCTTGTTTCAAAAACTAGTAAGAAGTGTCCATTATCTAAACATTTTGTGAGCATGGGCAAATAAAGGTTTGCACAAAAGACCACAGAAGATTCTGCAGCACAGTGAGCTAATGAAGAGACAGAACAAAGGAGTAAGAAATTAATGTATTCACAAATGAATTTTAAGTACCTTTTTGCTAATGGCTAATCTCAGTAATGTAACTTTACAAAGAGGTGAACATGCATCAAAGGACACAGAAAAGTGATTCTGTGTTTGGCAGGACACATGGTTGTGAAGGTCAGTGTAGCTTCAAGGGGGGTGTTTTTCATCAGTGTGAGCATGGGGAGAAAAGGAGAGTTTTTTATAATTGGGTCTGCTTTCCTAGGTCTAATTTTATCCATAGTGTTCTCTCGTCCTTGCTCACCTCTCTCTGTCTTTGTATCCCTTTTATCTTTTTTTGCCCTTCTGCTTTTTTCCGTTCTTCTTTGCTACTGCTACCTTCTTATATTTGCTAGTGCCCTTTCCTTCAGCTCCAGCCCTCTTTCTGTCCTGTCCCATAGCCTTCCACTAGCTCCATCTTCCTAGGCCCCAATATTATTCCTCATTTATTTATCTCCAGTTCTAATGTGATTCTTCTAGTATACAAAGTCAGAACAAAAATGAGGACAACAGAGGTAGAGATTACTGTTCTTCCCCTTCACCTTTATCTTTTCCCTTTACTCCTCACTTTGCTACCTAGCTGTACTTCTAAAACAGCTTTAGCTTTCTCAATTTGAGCTACTAAAAATGTGACTTGCTATCCGGCATTAAACGTTAGTGATGTCTGTCTGTTATTACATCTTTTATGGTGCCCACAGAGAAGACCCTAGGGTTTGTAGGAATGCCAGGGAGATAAACCTTTGTAATACTGCCAAACTAGTTGATTCGGTTCCTGTGAAAGGGAGCTAGAATGGCTTCATGCTGTTCCCAGAGGAAAACAGTGCCGAGATCCACAGCCATCTGAATGAGGTAGAGAAATAATTTCAGATCTGGGCTACCCCATCAGTAAACCTGAGTGACTACAAGGGGGAAGTGAAAATAGTATCCTCCTCTGTTGCCACAAGCAAAGGGTGGTATTTCCGGAGGGGTCAGAGCCATTGGGCCAAGTATGTGACCATGACATTTGGCGGGTATAAATATACGTAAATGATATAAGGCTCAGATGCCCCAAATCTTTCCCAGCTGAGGTTTACTCTGTCAGCCTGCCAGGACCCCAGCTGGAAGATCATACTATATACAATAAAGTAAAATAGATTGCTCTTGGCTTTATAATTCTTGGCCCCCAAATGGAGTCCTACACACTGGGACTGGGACCTCAGCTCTGTTTCAGAGTTGAGAGACATGACAGGGACACAGCTTTGCTCCTTCCTTTGCTGGTACAAACCCCAGTTTTCCCCAAAGAACTGTAAGAAAAGAAAACTTAAACTAAAAAAAAAAAAGAAAACTGCTCTAGAGGAACAGAGCATTATATGGCATTGTAGAACCTAATTTTGATTTGAGAAATCCTCCAGGGAAGTACGAGATAAAGGGATCTGGATAAAAGGCAGTTTCTCGAAGTAGATCTGTACATTCAGTCACATCAGCACCACGATGAACTCAAAATAACTAAGTTATATTTTTGCAGGTTTTGGTCTTTTGTACTGCAGGTCTTATGTTTTCTACAAAGTTCTGTGAAAGGTTTTATGGATAGATATGGGAATAGGTGGAAAGATAATCATGTGGAGCTTTATGAACTCAAAATCTGTTGCAGTTGCCTGTGGTTGTAGAAAGCCAGTATTGGTAGCTATTGTGTTGCCTTCAGAAGCCCTTTCTATGTTCTGCTGAAAGTGGGGTACAGGACAAAACAGCTCGGGAAGCTCTCCTTTCTAATCTTTCTCATGTGGAAGCTACACATTATCATCATGGCTGTGGTAGGAGTTCCTGTAACTAAAATTGATAAATTCACTCGCTATGAGGGATTTTTACTGAATATTTTTTGTGGGGAATTTTTAGAATCTCTTCACAATTCAGAAAGTTAGTTTGGATTTCTTTTTTTTTTTTTCGTAGTGCATTGATTATGTTGTCTTTTTTAGTTTGAAGACATCAGAGGCACAGAGGGGATTCGAATGACTTAAAATCATGCCTTCTTCAGCTGTCAGCCAGACTTCTCCATGTTTCAGAATGTTTTCAATGTTTCAGAACAGCTCATAATAACAAAGAGTTACTTAGTCATTAAAATAATAATTATTGGGATTATTATTATTTGATTTGGGTTGCTAGAAACTAAAAACTAGCTTGAGATGCTCAAGAAGAACTTTGTTCCCATGTGTGGTTCTGTCTGTGAAACGCTTGACATATTTCCCCCGACAATGTTCTTAGGTGCTCACAATGGTATTAAAAGTCATAGCCCTGGCAATAACACCTGACCGTAGTGTCCGTCCTTGCACATAAATCCTATTTTACATCGGCAACAGCGCTGTGAGAGTGTGCTCCCTACTTGCTTTTTCTGGAAGAGGAAATGTTGGGCTCTTTGGCCTTACATCTGACATCACCACTGAGGTGGGGTCCTAATTATGCAGCCTCACTGCATGTCAACTTTTATTTTTCTATACAATAATGTAACATCTTCCTAATTATACTGTAAAAACTAATGACACAGTATCCTTAGTAGTACGTAATTATCCTTTCCCCGCCCCCCGTATTCTAATAGTCACCGTTTTCATGAGAACAAAAAACTGCAGGTTGCATGATAATTAGTCACTAAATAACTGAATTATTTCAAATGTGGCTGGCAAATGTTCTGCAGAAATAGTTAATTGCTTAGGATATATAAAGCATATATAATAAAATTATTAAAGTTATTTTCATGTTTATGCATGCATTGAAAAAGAATGATAAGAAAAATTCTTCCAAGTGCTTTAAATTAAAACCATAATTTCTCTGAAATTTAGTTCAGCAGTTACTTATTGCAATAGCCATTTAGAAAGATAATTTACATAAATGTCATCTTTGCCAGTGTTGACTATGTAAGGATGCTTCTGGTAGCTTCAAAATACACCTGCTTATTTGAAGATGACATTCTCCATCATTTTGTGTTTGTGGATTTAAGAACATAAATCTGCTGGCAGAGCTTTACTGTAGTGTACATATGCAGTCCTTTGTCATCCAAGAGGAGATGACACACAAGTATTTGTATAGAGATAAAAGGCATATCAGCTGTTGTTTGATGTCAGAGTTGCTTTTCCTTTATTTGAAAGTTCCTGCTGGTGCAACTGAAGTTTTTGTTAAAAACAGTTATTTTACTTTTCAGTTGGCTAAAAATCATCCTTCTGTTTGCATCCACAAGGCAAGAGACAGTGTTGTTTCTGGATTTTGTACAAAATTAAGTGTGATGCCAGGCAGCAGAGGGCAAGTTTTCAGAGTTTTTAAAAAATGTAGCTAGAAAGTCAAATTATTATCCTTAGTATAACCACAGAAAAGCTCCAGTCCATCTTCCTCAGGTAGAAATTCCTGTTTTGTTTTTGCTTCACTACAATCAGTCGAGAAAGAGGTAACATATTAGAGCACAATGTATTATTTCCCTCTTTTGCCCATGAACTTATTGAAGGATTTAGTTTTCATGGGGGTGCTACGTCAATTCATGCCTCTTTGTCAAGCACAACATGGTGAACTCAGACACTGCTGCCAGTGAATTAAAGTGTGGTACACCAGACGGGAGTGTATGATGTGTCTGTTAATATGAACCAGGAATTCTTTTGGTTTTTTGTTTTATTTGAAAAAATAATTTGTAAAATTGTTAGGATTTTGATATTTTAAAATAAATCCTCAGAGGAAGCCACTGTGTTTATTTCTGCCTTTGTCCTGCGCCTGGACTTGGATGTGGTAGAATAATAAAATATGCTATTGCTCTGTCCATATGTCACTTAATCTCACCAATTTCATAGCTATTGCATTTCAATTTCATACCCATGAGCTGGATTCAGCAGACTAAACATAACCCTACATCATATCTTTCTCTTCAGGTATGTATGAGGACCTTTTTTCTGAACTGTTCTTGAAACCTGTATCTTTAAAATAAATAATTAATAATAATTCAATTGTCTTATTGTAATTAATTCCTCTTAACATTTACTCTCTCCCTTGGCAACCATTTCCATAAGGATAAATATTGGTGGTAGCTTTTTTATCTTAGGAAAATGTGACTTCATATTGCAAGTGAGCAACCGTTCTACCACATTCATGTGTATATCTTTCCCTACGCAGATAAGGCTGGATGCTGTTCAGAGAAACAGTGAACTTTGTTTTATTTGGTTTCACTGATATTGCTGACTATTTCTAAATACACTAGAGCTGATGTTTGACTCTTGGACAATTTAACTTTGCTAACCCAATTTGCTTTTGAGCTACATCGGGTGAAAAGAATTAGATCTCATTAGAAAAATGAATATTACGTTCCTTACTCATTCTGCAAATTCAACTTCAGAAATTTTGGGCTATTAGTGATTAAAAGTTAGTGAAGAAATGTAGTGAATTATTGAATAATTTGTTTTCATGCTATTTTTAAAGGAATGTTAGAGATTTTTTTCTATCATGTATTTGTCTTCTGTGGCAAATACTTCGAAGGGAAATTTCTCTTTGGACTTGAAGTCAACTGTCATTGATATTCCTTAACATTAATCACTGCCCTCTGTTCACTGAGAGAATTGCTGACTCTTAGACATAGGGCATTGTTTGGGTTTTGGACTTCCATATTTAACACAATTCTGTAATTGGCACTAAGTGCAGAATTCAGCCACTCTACTTGCAAAACTAACTACAGCTATTAAAATAAACACACAAAATATTGACTGGTAGAGATTTCCCCTTTTTCACTCTTATGGAGATGGTGTGATTTCTGTGCCTGGAAGCAGAACACAAAGGAAATTTAGGAAGTGACTTCCTTCAAGCATTAAAACTGCTTTTCTGGAGAAAATTGGAAAGCAGTATCTTTGCAGATTCGGTTTAAAGTCTACATGCATTACATCTGCAAATTTTTATACAGAAGGGAAGGTTAGGAATAAATCTAGTTCATTATAATGCAAGGAGCAGAAAAGATTATGCACCCCCGAGGAAAGGATCTTTTCATTTTGATAAATGCAGCATAAGTTATTTGTTACAAAATGCCAAGTCATTCTAGTAGTACACTGATTTTTGTGCTCCTGTGTACTTTAAGAGCACAGATTACTTTCACGTTTTGTAGGTTGGAAGGAATCAAATAATTATGCAATGGTTATTTCAAAGATACTGATAAATTGTGAGCACACAAAAAATGATTTTTTCCCTAAATGCATTACAAATATAAATGTTAATAAGTTATGAAGCAAGTATTCATCCCTTCCAGAAAGTCTGATACACCAGAAGTAAAGCACATAGGTAAGGCAACAGAGATCAGGTTAGGCAAAAAAAAGAATGGCAGTCTGATGGAGCAGTGTGACAGCAACAGGAGTTTTAGTGTTGGACCAGCTTTAAACAGCAAACCAGAGATTTTGGACCATCCACGCAGAGGGACAATAATGCCACAATTCCACATATTTTAGGGCCTACAAACCTTATTTGCCTTTTCTATGAAAAGGGGGGTTATAAAGCTTCTCTTATAGAGAAGGCTTGAAGAACATGACATTTCCATGTTTTTTTTCAGCATTGTACTCTCCTGGGAATGAATTGCCCCCATCTTCAGTGATCACTGTTGAGAGCGATGTGACTGGAGGGCTTGCAGCCTTTTGGGGCTGCCCTTCACCATGCTCCCAAACATCCCTTGGCTTTCTTCTTAAGATCCCATTACACTCTTGTAAAAGTGTCCAAATCCAGTTTATGCACTTGAATGTATTGCCCTGCTTTGGAATACCTGGTACCCAAAGCTCTTAAGCTTGTCACTGATGCAGCCTTTGGAGAGATCTGTGGCCTGGGGGAGGCCTTGTTGTTCAAGAGCTTGTTGGTGTTTATACCTCTAAGCATATTTGTAGATGGTTGTGATATCTTCCCTGTACTAGTTGTCTGGCAAAATTACAGATAATTAATCCTGTTAACCTTTCCTTATCTATCAGCCTTTTCAGTTCCTTAATTGTTTTATTTCTTTTCTACTTTATCCTCTATTTGTCAACATCTTTCAAAATCCAAAGAGCTCAGAACAGCATTATTTATAGCTGGAAATTGGATTAGCGTTTCACTGCTGAAATAAAAAGATAGACATGGCAATCTGGAACAAACTGTTTATTAAAGGAAAATCTTATTATTCATAATTGCTAATATAATTTATTAGTATGCTTGCTATATTTAAAGAAAATAAAGCTGTCGCTGGCCTCTTAAATTGCTATATTTCAACTTTTCAGTGTGCTATTTAGAAATATGAGGTACTCACCTTATTATACACTGTCTTCCAGGACTTGAAAGCGACTTATACATATAAATGTATTTAGCCTCATCAGTACCTCTAAATGACCAAAAAAAAAAGCCATTTATTAAATAAATGCATGTCGTGCAGATCCTGTCTGCTGGATGTGAAGTCTTGATTTATATTTCAAAACACTTTGGAGGATTAATCATCTCAAACTAGTCTAGGTTGATTACATAGGCTCTGTCCATCCTCAGCAGAAAGAGGGAGAGACATCCTCCAGAGGCCTCTCACACCACTTTTAAAGACTCATCTGTAGGAGCAACCACCCTTTAGAGGTACATCTCTCTTTCCAGGAGGGACAGACAACTGGGTTAAATGAGGTACTTGACTTGTAGACACTTTAGACCTACTGAAGATTGGTGAGATTGATCTCTTCTCCTAAGAGTCTGATCATTAGTTTCCTTTTGATACCCTGTAAGAGAACAGTGTGTGCCATTGAAATACTTTAGATAAATGGTGAATGGACTGCAGGGCTTTATGAATTAGATCCATCTAATGGGTGGAAAGAATTGGTAAAATTAAACATAAGCTTTAACTAATTAACTGATAAAGAGAGACAAAATTCTCTTTTTATCTCTCTTGCCCCTAAGATGCCTACGATTATTTCTTTGTCACTCTCCTTGCTATTAATTGACTCAGAAATTGTTATCCTCCATAAAAATCTTCCTCTATTTTCTTTATGTAAAGAAAAAGATGATTATCAAGGGAAAATAATAGAATCCCGCATCAGTTCATCCTTCCATTTAAATAGTAATTTGGATCTTTTTAAATGGCAATGCACTTGATATACAGTAATTGAAAAGTCAAAGTTTCAGTCAGAGTGGGACTGTTAAAGAGTAACATAAGATATTGCTTGCCTGTTGTGACTAAATTGGGTACCCTGGGGAGACCTTCTAATTGGAGAAGGCTAAGTTATTATACTAGCTGATCACTTTCGTGACAAGTCATATTAGGAACAGTGCACACCTGACTCACAGGTCACTGATTCAAGTAACTCTTTCTGTTCTACTCTGTTTCATCTTCTATACAGTCTGCTGAACTAAGTGAAACAGCTTTAACAAACAGTTACTCTTTTTCTTGGGTCCAGTATAATAATCCAGTCTTCAGTGTTTAACAAATAATCCCCCTGTCTATATAATCAGCAGCTAGTTTTCCTTCAGCTGAGTTAAAGGATGTTGGTTTTTTTTCCTCTCTTAGCCTTTGAACTAATGGTAGCTTTTCTTTTCCTTGTTTTTTTTGTCTTTGTTTTTGCTTTTTCTCATTAAGAGAATGAGGTTTATGTGCATTTATGGACACATAGATATTCAAGCATCTTCTGTAAGATTTTAAGGAAATTATAGTGAAACCTATGAAAAATATGACGTAACAGCTGACTTATGGGCCAGGCAGAGCACAGAACCAGCATATGAGAAAGATCTCAAAGTTGTAAAAAATATGTCTAATAGTGTATGTGCATGCTGGAGCCTTACCAGGGACAAAAGGTACGTGAATGAAGAGACTGATTGCCCTTGGGCTCTCTTGAATAACCTTTTCAGCACACCTGAGCCCATGATTGTCTCAAGAAGTCCCCTGGTCCTTGGGGAACATGCACACAGGTGACTTAATGGGACACAGAATAAATGACATTTCATTGCTGATACAGAACTTATTTTCTTCATAGGATGAGTAGCCATGAAACAAAAATGGGGCCTTACGGGGCCCATTACAGGGTTCTTTTTAGAAAGTCTTTTAAGAGAGATTATTTTGGGGAGAATCAAGTGAAGAGAAAGCACTGGAAGGGCTGTCTTGTGGGGTTAGCCCCTCTGTAACCGTACAAAGAAAACAGAGGACACTCCCACATTATGTTACACAAAAATAGATACTCCTTTCCTTATGAAATAAACAAGCACCTTCTTAAATCTTCTGTGGGTTGTAAAAGAAAATGCAAGTTTCTCAAACCGTTTTGTAATTTTTTTCTTTCTTACTGGGGTTTTCTTGATCTCCCTCTCCTCAAAAGGAGAAGACAAAGTTGTTTTTAGAGGGAAGACTGGACTGCAAGAGTGATGGAAGCCCTGGCTGAGTTTTGCACTTGTTTCAAGCTTATATGTTTTAAGAATATGGAGAATATTAGCCAGTCAGTCTGTGTAGCATGTAGCATTTTACTGCTGGCCATCTTGGAAAAAAAAACCCACTAGAATATTTGCCATCTCTTTGTTTTGTCAGAAATGAAGGGACTTGATATATGCCGTGATGTCCTCTTTACTGACTGGCAACGCTGTGAATAAACACAATGACTTTCATGAAGTCATGGGATGGTTTATTTTAACTTTTTTTTTTTTTTTCTTTTTAACATTATGTGGCTATAAATCTTGAGCAATAGGAGTGGAAATATTGTAAAAATTAAATTCTATGGGAGTTAAAAGAGTACATATAGGAAATTGAATCTGATATTTATACTATAGAAAAAAACATCCAAAGCGTTAATGCCCGGGACTGTACTTTTTGTGTCTTGACCATAACAAGCACTTCCTTACTTCTGTACTACAGCTAAGGATAGAAACACAGGAGGCAAGCTAAAAATATCACAATGAGAAAACAAAAGAAAGCATCTTAACTGTGCTGAAGGTCTGTCTGTCGTACAGATTTCTTTCTCCACCTTTTCTGCTCAGTGTCACAACTGGCATACTGGGAACTAGAAGGTGACCTACCTGTGGCTTTTCTAAAGTATATTGTTCTTGTTCATAAAAACTAGCTGGATTTTTTTAAAGGATAAGTAGCAGGCACAGTGTCTCAAATGAAGAGAAGGAAAGCAGCTTACACACTGTGAGTAAATGTAGCTTGTTCTCACTGCACCTCCAGTGAGACTTGCTTTCTGAAGTGCAGGCTATTTTGCCAGGGCAGGTGTGGAATCTGGGACATTTTCCAGAGAAATCATTAAAAAATTAGGTTTTCCACATTAGTTGCTGTGTTTACCTATTTGTCTTTCTCAGACTCTCACTAGCAACACTGAAGACTACCCTGGATGATGGACTGAGAGTGTAAACCACTCACGGATGAACACTGAGGCAAACATCATGTTTTCTAGTACTACTTAAACCCTTCCTTAGCAATCTGTAGCCATTTTCAGAGAACAAAAGAGATGTTTCAGTGCTATTGCACCATCTGACTATGGGCAAACTAGCCACATTCTGGAAAACTGAAAGTTGAAGCTTTTCCTGTGACATCTGAGAAATTATGCAGTGGGAGTAATTATGTGATTGGTGCTGGTACTGACGATATCTTCCTGCTTGGCTGGAACTGCTAATCTATTTTACACTATCTTCTGCTTCAGTAAATAAAAAACAAAAACAAAAAACAAACCATGCCTAAACTGAGGAGGAAGATGTTAATGATGACATTGCCTCCAGCATTTTGTTTGTGACAATGCCCTATTGATAATCTTTGTCGATACAGATGGCGTCTGTCAGTTGCTACTTTTAGATATTTCTGAAGAATTGGAGGGATGAACAGACAGGGGGTGGGACAGATGCCATTCGTCATTGTACTTCTTTGGAAAGGTCTTTAAAGAAAGTGCAAATAATCCTGCTTTGAGTAGGTGGTTGAGAATTTCCTTCAAGGCCAGAGACCCTTGTGTTGTAAACCTACCTCACCTGTTTGCAATGCTAGGAGTTTTTAAAAAATACTTGAGAAGTGTGTTACGTACAGCAGATTCCATTAAGAGGGAATATTTTAGCTGGTGTAATAGGGAGTTACAAAAAGACTGCTCTGAATTAGCCAGACACCAAGATTCAGCAGAAGCGTAGGGTTGTTTTGGAGCTATTTTCCCCTGTTTTGACAGCCAGCATGCAGGTAAAAACTTAACCTAAGTGGTTCATAATAAGCAGGGATGCGCTGACCTTGGACTAAGTAATCCACATTCTGAAAGAAGCATGATTGCACCTTTGATATTTTATGCAGTTTACAAAATCAAATACTGAAACAGAAAAATATCCGTGATATTTGCAGTTTTATAATTTCAATTAGTTTAACCTGTAAAAATTGGTGAAAATACATCTCTAAACCCACTCTAGTATCCTGAAGGCAAAAAGATATGAAAAGAGACTTCTCTGAACATGACAGAGATTAAAGATTAATAAAATAATTCTAGTATAACTCTGTATCTTTCCCATCAAACACCTGGAATTATTCACAGCAATAGACAATGCTGTAAAATATGATGGCAGTAGTTACTTGACTGTAAGTCTAATGTGCAACAGTAAACCTCAGTCACAGGAGATTTTTAAAAATTTTATAGTTACCCTATGGCTCTAAATGACAATGGCATTTATGCCTAGAATGTTGCTGCTGCAGAAACTCTACCCATATGATGCTGCCAGTATTCATAACTGTTTATGTTTCTTATTCTCTTATTATTGGCTTTTCTGAGCTAAAATCCAGTGCCTAGTTGCTATTCTTCCCTGACCATCACATTCACAAGGGCAAACTCTTCACCAAGCTGAATGTTCTTATGTGCATTCATTTCAGTGCAGGTGCATCAATGCGTTTCATTGCCCATTTTCTCTAAGCTGGAAGGAAAGGAAATATTCTAGAGAGTCTTTTTTTTTTTCCCCACTGTAGCATAGCATTAGTTTTGAATTATGTTTTCCTTTCTTGTTTATGTAACATGGAAGGGCTCGTAGCTATTCATAATTTTTTAAAAGAGACAAGTGTTGCAGGTGAGTATGCATATATTATAAAAGGAAGTACTGTTCCATACTGCCACAGCCTTATGTCATTTTCTGGAGCAGTAATTCCCATGACTTTGTATTTTATTTGAGTATTGTACCATGGTAGAAAATAAATTCTCTGATTTATTTACAGAAAAACATTCTTAAAATACTGTGCATTGTCATAGAGAATGTGTTTATTTACTCTTGTTTACTTCTTAAAAGTGCACAGAAAAAGCCCCTACTCTCTCGCAAAATTTAAAGGACCAAAGATAACTGTGATGGGAATAGCAACCCAGCATGGTGGCTGAGTCAGTGATGAGTAGGGTCTGGAAGACAAGGACAAGTTTAAACATAGGATTTGGAAATTTAAGCAGAAACAGAAGCAAAAGTAATGCAGCTGGACTGAAACTTTAGTTCCAATGCAATCCACAGAGAAACATATGTTGGTTTCAGTAGACTAACATTTCACCAGATGTGGTTAATGTAATTTTTGAAGCTATTTTCTGTACAGATCAAAATATGCAAAATGGACTATGTTATGAAAATAGAGCAATAAAGAATAAATTATTCATATCCGCTGAAGTAACACCTAGAACAAGACACGAATCTAAAAAATATAATCACACAAGACCCAGGTGGTTTCTTAAGGGTAATTCTCATGGCTTTAAGTAGAAGTAATGGTGAGTAACTGAGAGAAATTATACTGAAAGTGATTATCACAAACTACTTCTGAGAGTTAAACCAGGAACTGTCTTCTGATGGCTTCCCTGCTAATATTGAGGGGGAGGTTATTGGCTGGTATGTAGAGCTCAACAAGGTCAGTCCTAAGCACTTGCATTTTCTTGTATGCTTTCTCTCTTTTCTCATCCATCAATTCCTCCTGGTCATGACAGAGCAGAAATCTTACGGGCTGTTTTTCATACATTTTTTAAGATTTTGTCATATGCCTCCCCAGCCTGCAACTTGTTTTTTGTCTCCTACTATGAATATTTTTTACTTTCTTATCTTAAATTTAAGACATATATTCTTTAGGGTAACAACCATAGTTTATGGGTTTTGGAATTAGTTTCTTAGTTTCCCATTCTATCTTCCTTAGATCACCAGTTTGTACTTCTCTGTTTATTTACAGCCTTTCCTTTTTTTTAACCACGTTTCCTCCCAAACTCTACATTGGACTTTTTTTGCCTTTCCCATGTATCTTTAGGTATCAAAAAGGGAAAAAAAAGAAATTACCAATCCCCCTTGCTTGGGTGTATGTACAAAAGAGCTGAGACCCATTTTCTTGGGAAGCTCCCTTGTCTCTTTTCAGGACACCTTCTCTCACTCTTCTGGGCAGCCTTCCTCAGCCCAATCTCCAAACATCCTTCTCTGCCCATAAAACTTAATGACAAAACATTCTTTTGCTGCTTGTTCTTGCAACAACCAAGTTCGGCCGTCGGAGCAGACTTCTTCTCATGGTCTTTGATCAACCAGTAGCAGTTTCTAGGATTTTAAACCTCTTGCCTTATGCAAACTGACTGTTTTGTTTCAACTTAGCTTCCTGCTATCGAATCTTCTGGTAAGTCCAGCACCCCTGGCTGTCCTGCCTGAATGCAGCAGGCAAGAAGAGATCAGTCTGTGCCTTTCAGTTCTAGTGGAGCTTTTTTTCTTTTATTTTTCCTCTTAACAGGTACATAATATATTTTTATACTTTGAAAACAGTTCACAATTTCTGATGGTCGTTCTCCCCAAAATGTGATAATGCCATTGCTCGACAATGTGCTATCATAGCATTGTTGAACTCCTTGTCAATATGCGATATAAGTAGCTATATGAGCAACAGAAGTAATGGTGCCTTATTATATATTTGTGCTTTGACATTGATTTCCCTTATGGTTTCTCTGACATCAGAAAAAGGCAAACTTTCCCTAGAGTTCTTCTCCTCTTCCTGGTTTCTTATTTTAATGAAATATTTAGGAAATTTAATATACTTGAGACCTTTCCTCATTTGCAAATGCATTAAAGTGCTCCAAGGGGATTTAGAGACATGTGTACATACTGAAGTGCTGAGGTTTTTTGTTGTTTAGGAAACCAGACTAAAGCCAGATAGGATAAGACTAAAAGGCATACCTGATTTATTATACACCTGTGAGTACTGGCCATTCAAGACCAATAGGTCCAACATTTCTCTCTAGGAATGTACTGCAGATGCTCAGTTGACCTGAGACACACAGCAATTTGGACAGTCTGCACAATATATATTTGATGTCCAGTTGACCTGCACATGAGCTGTGGTCAGTTGTTTAGGATTTCCAGAAACTTGATACATCACTATCAGAATTTAGTAGATTAGCACCCAAAGCAGTGCTTCATCCATGCGGATTGATGAAGCTGTTAGTTACAGATCAAACAGGCTTTCTCATTTCCTTAAAAGTCTCTGGAAGGATCATAAGCAGAAAAAAATTTTAGTGGACTTTGAGTCACACCAGCAGTGTGGGCCAGTTGCAATTTTGTTAGGGCCCTTTATATGATATTTGCAGGGTAATTTACTCCTTGATAGGCCATTTTACCCTTTATAGGAAGCAAAGGCTTGGGCTAAACAGCAGTACTACTACATGAGTTAGGGGTGAAATTTTAGCTTTAATTAAATTATTGAAATGGTATAGTCACAACCATGGTTATTATTATGCTTTATATTATGAAGCTTCCTTATACCATTATGGTTTATCCTCCATACTGTAGCACTGTAGAAAGACAGTTAAGATGCCTTTATAACATTATAATTGTTTCTATGGTGGTGGAAATCATGCCAATTTAATTATAACAATTTAGCTGAAATAGTACCACTCTGTGATCAGGCTTTGGCTGTGGCAATCTGTGTGGTTTAATTCTGGATGATTTACTCATGCTGTGTTAACAGGGATTTTTTGTTTTGGGTTATTTTTTTGCTCTTCATTCATGAGTTAGCACAATCTACACGGTTAAAGATCTTGGAGATTAAAGGCTGTCCAAAGAATTGTCCGTGCCAGCATTTAACACAAGCAGGAGCAAACCTTCTTTGTTTAGAGCAGTTTTCTCTTTTTTGCTTTAGTGAGAGGACTCCAAAGAATTTATTCTATAGATATGACCTATGTATAAAGTTTGTTAGGTTTTTATGATTTTTATTTCAGGGAAGACAAACTGTTTACTTTCTTAGAAATTTGGTGTTTTGTAAAAGGCTGCCTTTTTAAATTTTTTTCTCACTTTTTCTTGGCCTTTCTGAGATATATACCTCGTAATTCAAAAGCTTGTGGGAGGGATTGTACTTGAATTGAGTCTAAATCATATAGTGGAGTGGGTTTCCTCACTTCTAAAAAAGTGCACCTTCCACTGAAGTGATCAGTTAAGCTAATCATAGCTATTGAAACATCCTTTTGCTGACAAGTCCATTTGTATAACTTTGTTACAGTAATCACGATAACTTTTTTATTCTATCACAGCATCATTGACTTTGCCTAGACAAATAAGACTAACACAATTTTTTAAGAACAAAAATATTTTCCTCAGACCATAGCAAAGTTTTAGAGCAGCAATATACTCACACGGGAAGAAAAAGAGAGTTATACATCCACGAATCCTAATGCTAGCATTAGGAGTTGCCTTCATTTGTACTAATATTTCATTCCTCTCATTATATAGTATCACCAGCACGTGCTCCATTCTAGAAGTACATTCCAAGAAAGCTCATTTTGAGATGTAAGGAGGTATAATTCCATGACAGAACCTTGCAGTTCAGTTGTTTCATTTCTGCCGGAGAATTTGCTGCAAAGTGAATGGCAACTGTGGACTTTACAGGTCTGAACTGCAGCCCATAGATTTTACCTCTCTAAACTACAGTGTTTTAGAAGACTTGTGCTTTCTCAACTATGCCAGTAAAAATAATTAAAACTTCTATTTTTTTTTTTTCTTCCGAGTAGAAGCTGAATTTAATAAAGTATAACAAGTTAATTGTGAAGTTTTTGGAATCTTTTGAAAGCCCAGGAGCTTTTATCAATACATTTTTTAAAAGACACTATAACTAGACCACTAACTTCAGGTTAGAGAGTTCAGTAAAATCATGTGATGGGGTATTTTAAAGGTGACATCGCAAGCATTTTTTTTTTCAAATTTTGGACCCATTTGAGATAATGACCTTATAAAATAATGTTAAATAATTGTAATATTTCTGTATTTCTGTAAAAAAAAGACCAGTAGCAGAATGATATAGTAACATATCCTAGATTATATTTGAAGCTGTGAAATTAGATCAGATCTCTCCCCAGAAATCTTCCTTTTCATGAGTTTCTAACTAGGCCATATTATTTGTTCAGAGATAAACCTTGAGACACATGGTCTTTTTATTACTGGTTTTTACTACTCTTATTTGGAAGTGCATTTTCAGCTGAAAAATTGTTCTTTCCCAATGCATTTAATGTGAAACCAAATATGAACATTGAGGGGGTTTTGTTTGGTTGTTTTTTTCCACTAGGATATTTAAGTTTTCCATGTTCAGGTCATAAGTCTTTACTCTCTAATATCTATTTTTCCTGTTGGCGAGAGAAGATCTCAGAAATACCAACTTCATATGTCTGCAGATGTTTCCCTTGTTTTCTAACTTGCAAAACTAAGGGCTCTGTTCCCACTATGTTCTGCATGCTATGTGAACACATATCTGATCACAGTATATGACTCAATACCTTCCTTGTGTTTGCATGAGTAATTGTATTTAAAAAAAAAAAAAAAAAAAAAAGAAAATATCAACTTGGCAAAATCTATTTTAATGCCAAACAGGAAAGCAAAGTTCAGTGTGGTGCAGTGGAGGTGTCTGTATTCTAGGTGTGCATGTTGGTGTGCCTTTATAGCTACATACCTGTAGCTATCCTGTCACCTCGGATCCTTCTCTTTAGACTGAAGTGGCCGAAGCAGATCCAATTCAAAGCTGTTTGAAGTTCCTGAGGGTCTGGCCTACCAATGGCCACTTGGCTGTATCACTACTATGTAAATTAGATTTAGAAGCAAAAACATTTAGATGTGAAGACTTGCAACACTACAGATGTGAAGACAGGAGTGTTATCTAGAAGTACTGAAAGGGGGTATCGTTTGGTGAGACTTTTACCATCATGTTTCCTGATCCCTAGCCCTGCTAGACAGCATCCAAACACCTGGTGCTGCAGGGCTGGTTTCTGTTCTTCCCTACAGCTGCTGCCACCTGAGCTGGAGCTGCTTTGATGCCCACAGCCGTGCAGCAATTAAAGCTGACCTGTCTCCTCTCATCCAGCCAGCCCTCAGCAGTGCTTTATAAAGCAAAATTGTTGTTCAGCTTCTGGCTTTGAGAAGAGTCAATTACTGAGACAGCAGCAGTGGAGGAGTCTGCGAGGGTCAGGGAGCAATAAGGGGCATGAAACTCTATCCCATCCTACTTAATATCTCTACATCTCAAAATTTCCCAGCTTTATCCAGTCTCCTGTCTCCCCCAAAATATTCTTACTGCTGAATTTGCGTATATCTTTGCTATTTGGCACACAGGCATTGGCTGGCTATTAGCAAGGAATAAGCCAAACGTAAACAACATCTCATCTCGTCAGGCTGCTCTTCCTCTCCCAGGGGCTGAAAGGGAAATTTGCCTTTAAAAAATTATTCCTAAAAGAGCAGCAGTTGCACCCGAAAGTAACATTAACATCCACTAAAGTCGCCTGTGGACTGTTTTCACAGACCTAACTAGAGTTTTACAGCAAAATATGCCATGTGTTTGTCAAGGAAGGTTTCCTTGAACAAAGAACTGTCTGGATGGCCGGACACAATGAGTTGTGGTGAACAGAACCAAATCCAGTGTGCAGCCAGTCATGAGTGGTGTTGCCCAGGGATCAGTATTGAGGCCAATTCTGTTTAATCTCTTTATCAATGATCTGGATGAAGGGATTGAGTGCACCCTAGGAAGTTTGCAGATGACACCAAACTGGGTAGGAGTCTTGATCTGCTGGAGGGTAGGAAGGCCATACAGAGGGATCTGGATTGGCTGGATCGATGGGCTGAGGCCAATTGTATGAAGTTAAACAAAGCCAAGTACCGGGTCCTGCACTTGGGTCACAAAAACCATAGGCAGTGCTACAGGCTTGGGGAAGAGTGACTGGAAAGCTGCCTGGTGGAAAAGGACCTGGGGCTGTTGGTTGACAGCCAGCTGAACAGGAGCCAGCAGTGTGCCCAGGTGGCCAAAAAGGCCAACAGCATCCTGGCTTGTATCAGGAATGGTATGGCCAGCAGGACTAGGGAAATGATCGTCCCCCTGTACTTGGAGCTGGTGAGGCCGCACTACGAATCTTGTGTTCAGTTTTGGGCCCTCATCATAGGAAAGACATTGAGGCGTTGGAGAGAGTTCAGAGAAGGGCAATGAAGCTGGTGAGGGGTCTGGAGCCCAAGTCTGATGAGGAGCAGCTGAGGGAACTGGGGTTGTTTAGCCTGGAGAAAAGGAGGCTGAGGGGAGACCTTATTTCTGTCTACAACTGTCTGAAAGAAGGTTGTAGCATGGAGGGTGTTGGTCTCTTCTCCTGAGTAGCAAGTGATAGGACGAGAGGAAATGGCCTCAAGTTGCACCAGGGGAGGTTTAGATTGGATATTAGGAAAAAATTCTTCATGGGAAGGGTTGTCAGGCATTGGAACAGGCTGCCCACGGCAGTGGTGGAATCACGAACCCTGGAGGTGTTTAAAAGGTTCTTAGGGACATGGTTTAGCGCTAGAGTTAGGTTAGTTTATGGTGGGACTCCATGATCCTGAGGGTCTCTTCCAACTGAAATAATTCTATTCTATGATTCCTCTATGCATCAGTGCACTATACTGTATAAGACATACTACACTGAAAACAAATCCTGTATTATTGCCAAGGTGTATATAATTGGGCTAGTAAGAATTTACTCATATGTTCTTACCTTTCTCATCCTTTTCCTCTCATGTCTTTCTCATTGCTTTTCTTGTTGGCCTTAATCCAGCAAATATGTGTAGATCCCTAATGTCAATGGGATGCTTGTTGAAATTAAGTAATGTAAATGTGTGCTTGTCAAATTAGCTCTGTAGCTTTGTAGACTTCTTAGACTTTCAGCTACCTTCTGGAGTCACACTGTCAACCTCATATCACTGTTCTTAAAACCAGTTTTAAAAATAGAAGCACTTACAAGGTAAAAATGCTAGTCGTAGTGGTGATTACTATTATTTACTGTAAAGATTAATGATCTCCAAAGTGTATTGGATTTTGCAGACAGCAGCTTGCAGAGAAAGCCATTATATTGGCAATATTTTGATTATTTTTTTTTCCCTCAGGCAAACTGAAAATTGTTTTTCTATTTGAGGAAACTCTTCACATAGTAATCTTGATTTTGTATATTCAATAAGTGTGTAAACCGATGTTAGTATTACTTGTGCTGCTACAGTTGTGTCTTGCTGTCATTCACAACTCTATCAGCCTATCTAAAAAATGATTATTGTTCCTCCCTTTGTCTATTAATATTATTTCAAATTTGACAGTGAAATGAAACTATAATTTCAAAAATCAATATACTCTTATATCTTTGCATGATCTCACTTTGTTCTTATTTATTAGAGCAGGATATATTTAAAATTGTGTGATGAAGGATTACAGACGAGTCTGTGGTGTTAAAGAGTGAATGGATCATTAGGCTTCTCAGTGACTTTATTCATGTCTCAAAGTGACCAGTTTTATGTAACATCTGTTAACAGGACCATTAAATATTCCACCTACACTTGTAGTTCTTAACAGAGCCTTTTATATAGTTCCCTCTTGAATTAAAAGTACATTTCTGGGGAACATATTCAACTTTGTTGATTAAGGGAACTTTTGTGAGAAATGTCTTCAGAATGAAAAAAATATAGGTAGACTTAGGACCTCACCAATTTCCTTTGACATGACAAACATGAAATTACTCGAAAGTTACTGGACACCATCAGATCTTTCTGATTAATCTCATCAAAAGAACTTCAAAAATTTAGACCTCCTATAGATATAGAATGTCAGAGAAAAAGGGGTCCTTGTTTCTGAAATATTCTTCTGAAAATTGCTTGAGAGGACAAATAAAACTCTCTTTGTGTGAATGTCTGTGAGACTTATTGAGGTTTGGAGGTGGATTAAGCTGCAAATTAATTTAATCTGATTAAGGCCAGGGTACAATGCATTGCTGAAGGAGATTGTTAATGCTGCCTTCTTTGACCAAGGTTGTCAGTTGTTCTCAGGAAACCACTGTTGTGTCATTAATTTGCACAGGTAAATATACATATACGTATTTTATATGTTTATGTAAATATAAAAATATATACATACTGTGTGTACATAAATAAAATACATAACATGCATATATTTATGTATTTACATAAATTCATGTTTTAAGGAACCTAAAATGTGGACTAATGAATACAGCAGATTCTCTTTTCCATAGTCATTGGTGCTTTGTTTCCACTGCTAGGAAAGGAGGATTTCAGATTTCATCCTCTGACCTTAAAGTTTCTATAGGGACTGTCTTTGCTTTTTTTAAAAAACATATCAAATTCATTTTGGAGACTTTCATTGCTCCAGCAGAATGCAAGCATGGTCTGTGGTTAAAGGATTGCTCTGCTAAAGCTAAGGTCATTGGCAAACGGTACCACGAAACTTGAGAGACTGGCAAAAATAAGATGACCTGACATAACAGACAAAAAATATAGAAACGAGAGTGTCATGAGGAAGTACATGTTTCTAGGAGCATCTTGTGCTTCACTGGAATTAAAATAATAAGAAAACAGATCCCTAGCAGTTCAATACACTTCTGCTGCTTGTTGTGTCATGTGTTATTTTGTATTCTGAGTTTTCAGGAGGGCTTCAGCAGTGCAGATACTCACTTCTTGGCAATCTCTTAGTGGCTGTACTGGGTTTGCATGACAAGGTTTTGGTAGTGGGAAGGTTAGAGGGGTGGCTTCTGTGAAAAGCCACTAGAAGCTTCCCCCATGTCTGACGGATCCAATGTCAGCTGGCTCCAATAGGGACCTGTCACTTGACAAGGCTGAGCCCATCAGCGACCATAGTAGTGCCTCTGGTATCACATATTTAAGAAGGGGGGAAAGTTGCTGTGCAACAGCAATTGCAGCCAGAGGGAGAAGTGACAATATGTGAGAGCAACTACCCTGCAGACACCAAGGTGGGTGAAGAAGGAAGGCAAGGAGCTGCTCCAGTCACCAAAGCAGAGATTCCCCTGCATCCTGTGGTGCAGGCCATGGTGAGGCCAGCTGTGCCCCTTCAGCCCATGGATGTCCATGGTGGAGCAGATATCCACCTGCAGCCCATGGAGGACCCTATGCCAGAGCAGGTGGATGCCTGAAGGAGGTTGTGACCCCATGGATAGCCTACACTGGAGCAGGCTCCTGGTAGGACCTGTGGACCAACAGAGAGAGGAACTCAGGCTGGAGCAGGTTTGCTGGCAGGATTTGTGACCCCGTGGGGGACCCAGGTTGGAGCAGTGTGTTCCTGAAGGACTGCACTCCATGGAAGGAACCCCACAAGAGAACTTCATTAAGAACTGCAGCATGGAGGAAGGACCCATGTTGGAGAAGTTCATGGAGGATTGTCTCCTGTAGGAAAGACTCCACTCTGGAGAAGGGGAAGAGTGTGAGGAGTCCCCTCCCTCTGAGGAGGAAGGGGCAGCAGAGAAAATGTGTGACGAACTGACCACAACCCCCATTCCTGGTCCCTCTGCACCGCTCGAGGGGAGGAGGTAGAGAAATTAGGAGTAAAGTTAAGCCCAGGAAGAAGGGAGGAGTGGGGGGAAGGTGCTTTAAGATTTAGTTTTTCTTTAATTTTCCCCAAGTTGAATCTGTTTTGCCCATGACAGTAACTGCTGAGTGATCCTTGTCTCCACCCATGAGCCTTTAGTCATATTTTTCTCTCCGCTGTCCAGCTGAGGAGGGGAGGATGGGCACCTGGTGTCCAGTCAGAGCCAACCCACCGTGACAGACAGGTTTATTCAATGAGCTGTATAGCAGTTCACTCAAAATATGCAATGAATTAGCACAGCTTCCTGGTTGCTACAAAAAACCCACCAGGATCTCCTGGGAGAAGTTCCAAGAAATCATGCAGTTTGATTTAGATATCAATAAAACTGAGTACTTCCTATGACCTCTGAGTTTTAAGCTTTTAGGGTGCACTAAAGTCATTCACTTTGATCACAGTCAAATAACAGTTGGTCCTTCCCTATACCCTGAAGGATCCATGATCATCTGAGATGGGGGACTGTGGCACATGGTGCCCTGGATAGCCATGATCCAAACTAGTGATGCAGACACTTCCCATCTAGATTCCAGGAGCTCAGCTTTAAGAAAAGCAGCAAATAATGCAAGTTACAGCACAGGCTGGAAGTGCCTAGCAGTAGGGCTCATGATTTTTGAAGCTTTTTCTCTTCAGCTTTCTTGTAACAAGCCAAACTTCCTACTGTAATCTGATGTCCCTGGGAATGGAGGCTTTAACAAAAGTGCTGAACATAACCAGACTTGCCATAAAACAACAAGAGTTGGCAATATCGTTAGCAATTGCACTGCTTCAAGCAAGCAAAACAGAGAACACAATAGCAGTCGCTTAAACAGGCCTATTAATCTTTAAAAGTGTTCCTAGATGCAGGTAGGAACATTCTGGTTAGTCTCAGAAGCGGGAGTTATTTTTCTTCTCAGGAATTTTAACATTCAAGTGGGTTTTCAAAAGCCTTCTTACGGCGCTTTTTAATGTAATTGGAATCTGGTACAGGCTCTTAAATTTAGGACGCGCTTTCTCATGCATTTATCTCCAGTGTAACATTTATCTCCTTATATAGCAAGAGTTGTTATGGTATCTTATAGATGGGACAGAGATACAGATCACAGAACCCACCAGAAATTAAGGAAATTGTTAAAATTAACTGTACTATTATTGCAACATTGTATTCTTAATCATGTCTTCATCCCCATGCTTTGCCTTTGTTTACAACCACTGTGTACAAAATACAGTTATTTGGATAATAAGGAAGTTGAATTCTGTTTTGGCTAGAGGCTACATTGCATCTGTTCCTCATACTGGATTATGTGGGCTTTTGGCACAAACTGTGTCTCCTATTTGCATACATTTCCTAGTAATGTTAGAACTATAATAAAAGCCCAAGAAAGGGTTGGTTTTGCAGGGTTTATCACATTAGGATGTCCAAGGTACAAAAGACAGGGAACTACAGAAGAACAAAGAGTTTTGCATGATCAAGCCAGGCCAGACCTGTCTGTTTTAAGTGGAGAAATACAGTCCCCATCAATACTGCAAGAGTATTCTCGATAGGTACATGCTTCCTTAACTAGTGTTTTTGTCCAGTGCAAGGAGGCTGTGTACAGTGGTGAGGTACTCAGGTGTATGAGTCTGGTTCTTTCTGCTTTGCATATCAATAAATAAAACATCACAAAATAGTGTGGCAAGAGCTTTCTATAGCTGTTCGAGGCAGTTTATCTCTGAGGGAAGGTATGCTTGTGTCAAATTTTAATTTTGTGATGTTTCAAGTGTATGTGTAACTCCATAGGGATCTCAGCAATCCCACTTAAAAACAGTGAGAAAAAAAAAATGTTTGGACAGATTTTTATTTTTTTTTATGGCCCACAATTGGAACTTCTTCATTGTTTGGTTTTTCTTGTTGTTGTTGTTTGGTTTTTCTTGTATACCAAAACTTTTTCAAGCCTTCTTTAACCCTTCCTGGCTCTCTGCCGTGAGAAGTTTTCCTACAACATTTGTGGTGGTGGCTAAATATAGCCTGTCAATGATGTTTCTAGTTCTTCACTATTATAGTTATGTTTCAGTCTTGTCTTGATTTTTCATTTCAGTCAAAATCAGATATGGCTCCAGTGAGAGACTCATCAATCTGCACAAATGCTTGACTTCACACAAACCCTTATCCTATTAATATTCCCAGTATTCAAAACTTGAAGCAATGCACGCAATTTGCCATAGCTACAAACCTGTATTGTCTCATACCTGTGGATCACCAGGGAGAATAGGTGAGAGCAATTCTAAAACTAAGTGTTTGGCTTAATCACATGTCAAGGACACCATCAGAGCACAACAGCTTTTGTGGGCAGTCATTACTTCTTTGTGTTCATGTTGAACTTTCGTGCTCATGTTGAACTTCCTATGACAGGTTCATATTGATCCAATCATCCTGTCTCATGCTGGTATTCACTTTGGGCTTGGAGCTTATTTCTGCCATACTGTGTTATCTCTCTGGAATGTTTTTGAGACAGAGAGACTGCCACAAATGGGAGGTGTAGCATGGGAAATTCGTAAGCCATGGAGCTGGGATTTGAGCAGGGATCTGAATATTGCCAAAAATCAGAGTTCATCTTTTGGGGCAACAAGTTTCAGAAAACAGTTCCTTGCTGGTTCTTGTGACTTGTTCTTCTGACTAATACTAACAGTGCATGAAGAAGACAGCAGTATGCTTCTCTTGTTGACTTCTTGCCTTCTGGCTTTCGAAAGACATTCCACTTTGCTAGTAAGTTTGTTAAATCTAATTTTAAAATTGCCTGTTTCACAATGCAGGAAATAGATCACTGAGGATGTGGCAAATAAAGCAATGCAGAAGAACTATTTTTATCATTTAGGTAGATCATCTGCCTGTTTTTCAAATAAACTTCAAAAACTTCTTTTTTCCACTTAAAAAAAACCAAACTGACAGCACTTTCTGTAGCCCAAGGAATGATAGTAAAAGAAGACAGTACTGCCTAGCTCATTCATATTAGAGGGGGGATGTATACAGGTCAGGGGGTAGACAAATGGTTAACAAGTATTGTACTGTGGATTGATTGAGAAAAAAAAATAGATTAAATCAGTGTAACTTCTAGCAGTAGTTGCTTGATATTAAAATCCTTTCCTGTAGCCATGGTTTAATATCATAGTTGCAGGGTTTGCTCAACCTGTGAATCTCCAGTCTCACTGAGTGGGAGCCACGAACCTCTAACCACATCAGCCAGAAGTGACTTTACCTTTTTTAACCACTCCCAGCCCATGACGCTTGGGTTAGCTCATAGTCTATATTTGAATAGATTGATACTGTGAATTTTCTCTTTTAGTGGTAATTAATTTAGGTGTATCACATGGTTCCCTTGGTTTAGTGTGCATTGGATTTGCTACCATAAACAGATGAATTTGCTAGGTCTAGTCTATCAGCCGGTTCAGACAATTGAATAGTCCCAATAGAGTCAAACCATAAGCTTCAATTTAAGCATGCTCTTTGTGTTATCTCTTCACCAGAGTGCTCAGGATGAGGATGAGATATTGACTGTACTATATTTTCAGCAGCCATCTCAACCTAGAGAGCTTGCCTGGAAGCAGCATGCTTCATTGTTCCATCCCATTAGCAAGAATGTCAGAACTATTGAGTGGGCTACCTTCAATCTGTAGCTCATGGGTCAGGTAAAAGCCACCTGTGTAACACTGAAGCAAGAGTTAAATTAAAAAACAAACAGAAAAAAAAGAGAGTCAATAGTCAGTATTCAAAAATGATAACCCAAATCAAGACAGTATGGGAGCAAGTGACAAAAGTTTCCTTTTTGGCTGGTGGACTTCTTCAGTATTATCTGCCCAGGCCTACAAAACCAATTTGTTCAGTGGTAGTGAGAGGAGATGGAGCATAACTGGTTACACACAGAGCAAGCGAGGATAAGAACCTGTGGTTTCAGGAAATAACTGGGTGGAAAACTAAGGTTATGCTGCCAATGGAGGTCTTTGTCTAATAGCCAATGCTCATGCTTCAAAAGACTTCTACAATTAGCAGGTTTCGTTAACACTGGAACACCTAATTTGTATCTAATGAGGATTAATGTCTCCTTGAAATTAAATACCAAGGAATGTGCATGTCCTTTCTCCATGCCAACACCACTGCATCTTAACTACGAGCTTAATTGGGTGTAGAGAATTACAAGGAAATGTTCTGTTTTTTTCCTAGCATCATGTGTATTATCTTTTATTACCTGGTGACCAGGTATTTGATTGAAAATCTTTTATCCTCACTGGTAAAAACAGAAACTGGGTAGCAAGTCAAAACTAGAGCATCCTTCTTACTCTTAGGAAATGGGATAGAACTATTTCTTGCCTCAGCCTAATTCATGTTCATTTATAATAAGCGTTATAGTATCAATAAAATAAAAAGTGTTAGGAAGGGCGAGGTACCACACAAGCAACACTAAAGTCAAGATCTCCAACATTATGTTTTGCCAGGCCTTTGTGCTCTTGCACCTTTCTTTGAAATTTCAAGCGTTGACCGCTGTCTTGCGGAGGAAAAAGTGCTTCTCCTCCATCCCACTCAACATACTAATGTCTTTTTTACAGTTTTCCTCAGAGTGTATTTTTCAGATACTAACAAGGAATTAAAGAAATATAAAATAGCATGTCATGAAGCAGAAACATACAATGAAAAAAAAAAATTTCTGTGGTCCAAAATCATTGTGTCACAGCAAATTTGTTTGTTATACAAGGCAATCTCTTGGGGTGTGTTATGGTTTGTTGGGGTTTTGTTTGTTTGTTGTTTTTTCTGGAGTTTTAATGCCTTTTTTTCTTTACCTTTAACCAGACTTTAGTCTTAATTTCTCATTAATTTCTTGTGCTGTTGTTATAGGCACTGTACATAAAGTACACACAAACAAATGAAAGGAACATCATCCTTATTATTACTCCGTAGTTTTAAAATAAACCGTCTTAAGATATTATCTGTTAAAATTTATCTACATTCACCACCTAAAAATAGAATCATAAAATCGTAAAATGGTTTGAGTCAGAAGGGACATTCAAAGATCATCTAGACCAACCTCCCTGCCATGGACAGGGACATCTTTCACTAGATCAGGTTGCTCAAAGCCCTGCCCGACAGAAAATGTCCACTTGAAACCAAATGTAGAATTTAAACAGATATAATGAAATTAAACATTATCTCCAAGCACTT
This sequence comes from Pampusana beccarii, assembly GCA_013399365.1. NCBI lineage: Eukaryota > Metazoa > Chordata > Aves > Columbiformes > Columbidae > Pampusana > Pampusana beccarii. The sequence goes on from VWYH01007708.1 coordinate 109,274, forward strand.
AGGAACAGTATTACTGAGACTTAAAGGGATTACATCTCACCTAAAAGAAAGTACCTGCCATTGCAATGATTTCCAATAATGATCAAAATGAATCCTTGGGCTGACAGCCAACACAAATCCTGTACATAGTTTAAAAGCTTAAAAAGCCGTAGGCAGTTAAGTGGGACCCTGCATCAGTACAAGGGTGATTATTGGTCTGATCCTACACTTAGAAGTAAACTTCTTACCACAGACTAGAGTATTGCTTTAGTGCTGACTGAAAAAGTCAGGAGCAGGACAGGATTTCCCTTCCCTGTGTCACTTCCCTAAGTCCCACATAATTTTCCTGGAAGTCCTGCTATCTGTGTTCTGCCCACTTTTCATTTATGGCATCTGTCTGAGAGGTTACCAGCTGAGGAAGTACAGTTCACCCAATAATGTGTGGAATTAAAGTCAAGATTTATCTCGTGAGTCTGGAGCTCAGAAGACAGCAATTTTCCATCCATGATTGAAATTTCAATTGTTAAATGAATCCTAGCTGGACTCATCAGACTGCTCAATGTTTCTTCTACAGAGCTTGAAATTGAGTCTTTTGCTATGAAGCAGCAGCAACATTTTTTCTGTAAGAAATAAGGAGTTTACTTTACATCACCTGCTGAAGATTGAACATTTTGTACCCATTTGCTTAATGGTTGCTTTTGACATTGGAAGATAATACATGACCTATCGAAAATTTCAAGCATCTGCTTGTACTCTCTGAAAGAAATCTTAACTTTCATTAAATGTACAACTGAGAATAAGCTGCTTGGGCAGCAGCTTTTCAACTGTGTACAGGGTTTCCAAATTCTGAATTCACAAATACTCTCAGAAGTTTACTAATATTTAAAACCTGCACACCAGACCAAGAGTCTTTTGCTTTTCTATATTTCTGTAAATGGCAATAAAGATTCAGGTTAATTTTTTAATGCCTGTCACATTTGGCTCACTTTATGGATTAATAATCCCCAAGAAGTTAGAGAGGAGTGTGCATTAGCAAAAAAAAAGGAGGGGGGATTGATTTTTGTCAGGCTTTCTTTTATTGATTGGCAGCTTAACATTTATCAGTTCAAACAGCTTATGGCTGCCATTTTGTGAAGTGGTATTTTAGAGGTCAAGCTAATGCACCAGCTGGTTTTGGTTGCATTTCTAAAGCTGATCTTTGCTGGACCATCATTATCCACTTTTACCTGCTTTGAGGATTCAGGACGTACTACACACAGTCAAAAGTAATTCTGAAAAGCTCTTCTCCCAGACTTTGTCCGTAACTTCTGAAAAATAATTTATATTTTTAAGACTATCAAGTGTTGTGATGACATCTCTGTTGTTTTTAATCAAAGAATTATAACTATAATGTTTCTGTTTCCTTTTCTCACTGCCTCACCAGCAGCATCGAAATATGAACATGACCATCTAGTTAAGCATCTCTAAACAAGGCCATCAAGTCAAGCAATTTTTTTAATCACCCCAAGAACCAAACATAACAGTATTCCAGGAAAGAAAGATTTTGTATCTGAGAGGTGTTTGTACTGACCGTATGCCAAATTCTTACATTTTAAATGTGTTGGCAACATTTATCAAGCTGTTTCCCTACGCAAATTTACCATTTTTCTGTTCAGTTGGCTCTTAACTCCCCAAGCAAAAATACTGAAGCAGGACGTAATAGTCAAAACTTAAAGACCAAAAAAAGGGAGGGGAGGAAAAAACCTCAAGAGTGAAGACATTTGTGATGCCAATGACACACATCACAATTTATTCCCACATTGGTGATAACAAATCTTTACTTCACAATACTTGATACACACTAACCCACATGGCAAATCCATATTCCTACTCAACAAAGAGTTACAGGAACAGATGAGAGTGAATATCTGTGTGCTGCTTGACAAATGGCATTTCTTACAGTTGGTGATTGTTAAAAGCACTTAGTAACACTGTGCAATCTCTGGCATTGTTGTACGGAGAAAGCCTCAGCTGTTTCCGATGCCTATATATTTACAGTTATATTTTCATCAAACTGAATTGTCTGTCAGCTTCTGCTTTCACGAATAATTTTCATATTGCAGCTGAAAAATTTCTAAACCAGTATCAAGGAATGATATGCGATGTCAAAAGACAAATGCCTCATTAACTGTCAATAATGCTCCAACAAGTCTGCATTTTAATGGTAAAAAAGTTATGGAGAGCAAAACAGCAGATCACAAAGGCAGATTTCTGATTGCTAACTAGCAGTAACAGACACTGGCAGGATTTAGTTCACCCATTAATTTTCATGTGTGGCTAGAATAAAGACATTTAACAGAGGAAAACAACAAGAGGACTTCTGTGACTGGAATCTGCATTGAATGTCCCCATGGTCAAGGTGAAAGTAATCAGCCACAGACAGACTGACAGGACAGATTTTCAGAGTGGGTCACAAATGGCAAATCAGTGTCATAGAAGTGCTCACACTCTGGCACATATGGAAACTGGGATATTTTGTGGGCACATGGCTGGCAATTTTGCACACATTTTTTACAACTACCTTTGAGTTAGGAATGGGAAATGTGGAAACCTAAATCTGAATTAATTATTTAAAGTATCAGTATAACTCAACTCTCATTTGTCTCCAGCGAGGAAGGGGTTTTTTGCGTTTAAGTGGCATCCGTTCAACTTCAGTGTATTTTACTTGAGCATGACCTAAAGACCTAAATCTTTTGATTTAGAATTAGATGAATTTTCCTGTTTGTACTTCATAGATAAGTTGTTAGAAAATCTGTAGTACATTAGTATGTTTGCCACTTCTACTGCTCCAAGTGGAAGTAGGATGATGTTTACTACAATGCACAGAGACTATACAAACTGTGTGGGTTACAATGCAGCCAGTACCCATTGAGGTAGATTTAAGGCCTGATCAGACAAGCTGTGGTTGCAGCTGAAGATGATGTCAGTGAAGTTATTGCTTGTATTTTAGACCCAGATCAGTTTATAGAACCAGGTTTCTTCACTGAATTGAGAAGGTGGTAATCTGGATGGGGTGCAGAGGGTAGAAAAGAGATCAGGGTGCATGGCTGGAGACAACTTTTCATTTGAATCTTGTACAGATGGAACAGTCTGCCCAGCTGTGGTCCTACTCAAAATAATAGCTATAATTTATAGTCAATATTTTAAATAAATATGGTACAAGTTTGTTTTAGATTGTCCCCAGTACCATGGGTAAAACTCTCTCTCTTGCCTGTTAAAAAGAAAATAATAATTCTTAAGTGACATTCTAATCAACTAACAACAAAATTGCTTTTCAGGTTGTAAGTCCATGGAGACATGGGTATGCACTGTGTTTTGTGTGGTACCTGGTATGATGGTCCTTCTGCCAGACAGAAGATCCTATGCACAATTACAAAATAAGCAATAAATGTTTGTAGTTTCCTCTCTCCCCTCTAACAGCCTGCTTTTGTCTTATAAATTACTAGGATGATGGGGAAAGCAAGTTATTTATTTTGTTTGCCTTATAATAATTGAAAACATCTTTCCTTTGCTTTACCATAAATAACACAAAGCTAGAGGTTTTCACACTTTTTCCCTCCCTCTCTCCTAGGAAACCGATCTCATGACCTTTAACATCTCAATGCACCGTTCTTGGTGGCGGGAACATGGTCCCGGCTGCATACGAAGGGTGGTGCGTCCTTCTGCCCCTGGCATCCTAGACGATTACTCCTATGTCTCCGTGACGGGCTGCATAATTGATTTCCAGTACCTAGAGGTCATTCACAGTGCTATCCAAATACTCCTCTCCGTAAGTTCCTATTTCCTCTTGTACAGGGATCCTGACAATCCTTCGGCACACAGCCTGCTGCTGTTGGGCGTCTCTATCCTCAAAGCGGGGTGTAGTAGTTGATGAGTAGCAGCACAGATTTTTAGTTGTATTTTGAATTAGAGGATTGTATTTGCACCATTAAAATGTGGATTGCTCTTCTCTCTGCTTATATCCTATAAGGCTCTGTACAGTAGTCCCCATTCTGGCCTTTCCTGGGGCAGCTGAAAATCAACTCAAGTTCTCAGCTCTCATTCACTGAGACATGTACAGCAAAGGAAAGCAGACTTGTCGAAAATTAATTTGCCTAAACCTTTCTGAAGTTCACAATCAATGACGGTATTTATTCAGCCCTGAATGTAAATATGTTTTATGTGATACATGGCTAAGTTTCTTCCTAAATTGAGATATGGATATAACACTTGAAAAAGGTCAGAGAAGTATTAGAAATTAAAGTACTGGTTTATATTTAACCGTGGTATTTGTTCTTTTCTGGGACTCTGCGTTATCAGAATACTTTGCCTCTGTGATCCACATTTTGTAGTTGCCACACCATTCAAAAGCTGCAAGTACAAGAAATCTTTTTATATGCAGTGCAGGAAGCACTGGGGCTGGATGAGTCTTGGCCACAGTCTTTCCTCAATCTGATGTCTGCTTCTGCGTGTGATTAAATGGTTGTTTGACATGAGCAGCATGTGATCTCCTAGAAGTAGTAGCTCTTTCCCTGTATAGCTGTGTATCGTATGTAGCAGCCTGCCTACCCCAAGGGAGTGCATATAGGTCTAATGTCTGGACCTATACTGAGAACATAAAAATTTAATGTGTGCAAAATAAAATAAATATTAGCATGGAAAAGTATAAAAATGATGTAATAATTATAAAGCATTAGATGTCACAGGCCTTCCCTTTCTTGTGGAGTGACTGATTGTCTGGAACAATCATAAATAAGTTCTGGATACAATCCATTGCAAGTTCAGAATGTTCCAGGAATGTAGAAGGCTTGATTGTGAATTAAATAGCTACCAGTTTCAGATGCTGCTTTTGACTGATATACGCAATGTTAAAATTGAAATCTCACATGCGAAGTAAGGTTTTCCTCCAGTATCATCTTGCTATCCCATCTGTGACACGTTGTGGTTAGCATACCATGAGTCTGTACTTCAGTTTCCATTCTGAGTTCTAATTTAGGCTTGTTTGATTTACTGACATACAGGACAAAAGTCACCACCTGGATTATCAGACTTGTTGCAGTTTCCTCACGTTTTCTGAGTACTGGTGACCTAAGGAAGTTCCCATTAATTTTGGATGAAGAATTGCTTTCCTAATTAGGGTACCAGTTTCAATTGTTAGTTAAAAGGTCATTTAGGTTGTCTTTTTACAGTACTGAAGAATTGTAGACCAGAAGATCCTTCTTTTTTCTTTCCCTAGTATCTAGTCCTAAAAGTAGCCTGTTTCTTTTCAGACCTTACAACATACTTGATTTTCATAACATTTTTATGTATCAGTAGTAGCGTAACAAACGTTTACAGTGTTACAAAAACTTTATTGGCATAACAAATCATTTTATCCTGCTAACCCTTGCCCAAATGACTGGGAAGGTGAGCACTTCCATTTGTTAGGGAGTTAGAGCCTCTGTAGGAAGAAATCCCTCCAGGGCTAAATATTGGATACCTGTTGAGAAATATAACTCACTAGCAGGAGTTCTACGTTTTCTAAAGGTGGCTTTTTATTGAATTTTTTTTTTAGCTCCTATAAAAATTTTTATATGCACAGAATGCTGCAGCTGTGACTACCTTAGACCCTACTTAGGGAACAGGCTTGACAGTCATTTATTTAATTCTAACACAGTAAGGCTCTTTTTGCATTTGCTTTATAGTTGTTTCTTAAAGAGTATGTTTTATTGATGAAATAGTAGCTTTGTATCTCATCCTGATTCTGGGTGGCTATTGAAGTGATTTGGAGTTGAAGGGATTAAGCACTTTTTTAAATTGGGGGAAAATCAAGAGAAATATGAGAGAATGGGACGCAATTGATAATAAAGAAGAAATATATTTAATTTGTGTGTTTAAAATCTACATTTATTTGATGTGGTGGGCACAGTACATATTATTTTGATGACTAAATCCTTCTGCACAACACCTTTAATTTTAAAATTCTAGGCAGATCATCTTTATGGAAACCTGAATTTTCGGAGAACAAATTAATATTACAGTCAAAATGGTGACAGCTTAGCAACTTTGAGAATGGCCCTTCGTACAGTCTTTGTTGTTATTTGAAAATAGTAATGCACACTGAGAATGTGAAATGCTAGGCAGACACTGGCTTCAATAGCCTGAGCCTTAAAAAGTTCTTGAAGTGATTGTGAAGAGTTTTGTATTGGACCCTGAGACTAATTTCACAGTAACTCCACAGCTACATCGTGAAGCAGAGGCCTCCAAGCAAGGGTTCACTGAGGTAGCTCTGGAGTTAGCAGACATATAACTTCATCAGTGCCAAAAAAAAAGCAAAACTAATTCATTTTGGCAGTCTGACACAATGAGACTGCTTCTGGGGACAAGAGCTATTACCTTCTCACAACACTGCATTGCACAAGGTAAGGTTAACTTTCCACCCGATCTCATCACTCTATGGAAGAGCTGTACCTAAAACCTAGACCTCTGAAGGAAGGGGGACAAAAAGGAAGAAAAAAAACAAAACCTAAAACCACTCAAAACATTTAAGCTGCTTGGCATGTTGATGCTGATCAAATGCAGGATATTTTGGAGAAAAGCAGTGGTTTACTTAGCAGAGGTCCGTCTGTTGCCTTGCATATATGTCAATTATTGTAACCTCTAGCTGACTGCTGGACCTATAGATGAGGAACACTCACAAAACAAAAACAAAAACAAACAAACAAACACACACACACACAAAAAAACCCCAAAAAAAACAACAACAACAAAAAAAAAACACTCCTCTCCAAGTACCTCATTTTCACTACATTACAAAGCCAGGCAAAATTGTGATATAGGGAGACTAAGAGTACTGAATCTTTTCCATAGTGGAGTGAATAGCAGTGAATGTGTCTGCCTAACATAAAGTTAGGCACTAATCCATGTGGAATAGCTTATCAGTAGCACTACCAAGCAAAAAATATAGCCAGAAAAATGTATTAACTTCTACACAATATTGTATAAAATGAAGTTGTAATATCACAAGTACAAGAAAAAGCATTCCTGTGAGCCAAATTGGCAGCTGGACGCTGTGGTCACTGTGAGTCTGAAAGATTCTCCTGCGAGATGGACAGACTACGTCTATACACATAAATTAAGCGTGCCAAGGGAACTGGGTACTGAGGCCAACTGGCTCAGAACAGCTCACATCTCTGCTAATGGTCTCACCCTCTGAAACAGGCTGGTGCTTTCAAGCCACCCACTGGGAATAATCCCTGGGATTGTTCTCCTGGCCAAAACGGTGCCTGGGAACTGTGTGCGGAGAGCGCTGGCTGGAGCAGGCCAATCTGACACCCATGCAGCAGCATGGGCGATGACGTGCCATTCCAGGGATGCTCTCAGGCATGTGGGAGTTCCCTCCTATTGATGCTGATGTAGCAGGAAAACATCCAGCGACAATTTGTTCCTCCAAGTGGAACAAGGCAGGAGGTGACAGGAATGGCCTATTTATCTAGAGGGGTGGAGAAGTCAGTGGTTTATGTCAATGTTGTTTGTTTTTTTTTAATCTTTGCCAGAGAAATTTCTCCCCTACCTTTTTGACATGGTAGAGAAAGGTATGTTTTCACATGACTTCTAGAGGTTACAGTGACATTTATGAGAGTACACAATGTCAGGCAAGCAATATGGATTAATTTCGTGAGTTGTTATTCTTATTAATATCCCCTTTTGAGGTTAGCTAATTCCACCAATGATTGAACTAGAGATGGTGGTGGTTTTCCATTTATGGGCATTCTGTCCTGTAAATCTCTTCTACCATCCTAATGTGGGAATGTGTCAGCACCTCCAGCCCTGCATTAAGCAACATACATCTGTCTTGTATGTATCTATTGTTCTGCCACTTTCTCCCCAGATGGAGAACGGGGTGCAAAGCTGAGGCTTTATCTGGATAAGCATTGAGTTTGTGTCATTTTTGAATGTTTTTTCGCTCTTGGACATGTGCCTTCTTGATGTGCAGACAGAAAAGAAAGCTGAAAACACCTTGAACTGCAAGGCTTGAAATGTTTGTTATTGTGGCAATTTATTTCATTTATAGTTGGCCTCATTCTGGCCCCCAGAAAAGATCTGTCTTTTGTGTAAATGGTGGAGTGAAGACGCTACAGAAGTGGTGGGGCTGCTGACCATAGTTTCGATCTGAAACTCTTTCTCTGGTTCTCTAGAGACCAATGGGGCCAGAACCATTAGAAGAGTTTGAAGATAAACTTTTTCTTTCTTCAGTATCAGTTGCCTTGGTCTGTAGAATGCACTGACTCTGGTACAGGAACACATCTGGTATGGGTACAGCAGTGTGACGTTGTGGAGGCAGCTTTCATCGTTGTATAGTAGTTAAAGGTGGACAACTTCATATATGGGTATATCTAACTATGAGTCTTCATTCAAGAGATGGCAAACCCACACATAAATAGTCACTGTCTTCCAGGACTTGAGTTAGAAAACAAGAGCATATAAAACACAACCACTAAAGTACATGTCCCAAGAGGATGTCTTCCCAGTGCACCTCTCAATTCCTGAATCTATAAATACTGTATACTTTCCATGTCTGCCATGTGCAGATGGCTTTTGAATATCTCCAAGGAGACTCCACAACCTCTCTGGGCAACTTATGCGAGGGCTCAGTCACCCTCACAGTAGAAAAGTGTTTCCTGATGTTCAGAGGGAACATCCTATGTTTTAATTTGTGCGCATTGCCTCTGGTCCTGGCACTGGGCACCAACAGGAAAGATCCTGGCCCCATTCTACTTGCACCTTTCCTTCAGGTATCAGAATCCCCCCTGAGCTGCTTTTCTCCAGGCTGAATGGTTCTAGCTCTCAGCCTCTCTCCATGTGAGAGATGCTCCAGTCTCATCATCCCTGTGGCCCTTCTCTGGAGTGTCTCCAGTATGCCCATGTCTTTCTTGTACTGGGGAGCCCAGAACTGCACACAACGTTCCAGGCATGGGCTCATCAGTGCTGAGTAGAGGGCAAGGATCCTCTCCCTTGACCTGCTGGCAGTACTTTGGCTAATGCAGCCCAGGACCATTCACCTTCTTTGCAGCAAGGGCACATTGCTGATGCATGTTCAACTCGGTGTCCACCAGGACACTCAAGTCCTGCTCTGCAGCTTTCCAGCTGGGTGGCCCCAGCCAGTACTGGTGCCTGTAGTGGTTCTTCCCCAGGTGCAAGACTTTGCTTTTCCCCTTGTTTGAACTTCATGAAGTATGTTGCACTAAAAATATATATATACATGTATATATATTTCTAGCACTTACCTCGTTTTCTGTAAAAATAGTACTTGCCTGTCCAAAACATTCATAATTATTGATTGATATGTTAATGCTGAACACTTTTAAAAATATCATCATAAAGTTCTTAAACCTGTCATCCTTACGTTTGCAGGTTCTCCTGTTTTAATTAACCAGGTAGGATGATTTCAAATATTTTGAATTTTCATTACTATCATGACAATTCATAATAATGCAATCATGCCTGTCATAAAGATCACTAGTTCCTCTTATTTTTGAGGAATTAATTCCTCTTACATTTTCCTCACAGTACTCTGATGTCTGAGATGGGCGTTCTCTCCCTGGAACATACAGCATCTCATCCATAAGGAAATGATAAACAATGCGATCTGATTACATTATTTCTGGATCTCTGTCACCAGTCAGCACCTCGTACTGACCCACGCAACTGCCTCACTCTGTGAATTATTTCTGCCCTGTTGTCTTCAAAGAATCTACCGAAAGTTGATTATTTAATACAAAAATGAATTATGACATTTAGTAGACTTAAATGCTTTTTTTACATCAGAGAAAAGTAGAATTTAATTAACAACCATATTTAGCACAACAGACATTAAAATGGAGGTTATGAATCCTGTGTAAATAATTAATGAGGGGAAACATTGTGGCTATTGAGCTATAAAGAGACTTAGGTTGGGGGCAGTGCCAGCATGACTTAATGAAGTTCAGATCATTGACCAAGCTTTTACTACTGAGCCATAAGTTTGAAGTCTTTTTGGGTTAATTTGGTTGGTTCTTCTTCTATCCCTGATGTTAAGATTGCCTTCTCTCTGCCTTTTGAAAAACTCCAGGAGTTTCTCTGAAAGAGGTTGCAGAGCTGCTTTTGTCCCTCCCTTTGGGCAGCCAGAGCTGCAGTTTGCTTCGTATTCATTTAAATGTAAGAAAAGGGCTAATGATATCAATATATAATGTGGTTCCTCTGGGGCACTGCAGCAGCCCTTTTTTTCCCATTAGTTATGGCCCTGTTATTTTCATAATTGGGCAGAAAAGGATGCTAGGAAGCACATCACATATGTTGTTCTCTGAAGAAAATCCCTGCAGGGGCTGACACCAGTGCTCAGCCAGGTTCCTTACTCTCTTTCCATTTCCTCGAGTGATGTGTGATTGATTAAGACAGCCAGTCAACATCAGCATCTGACAGAAAAACATGAGGTAATTTAGTGTTAAGGGCTACAGGAATGGTACATGAGCAAAATTTAGTTGTCCTGGAGGTATTATATATTTTCTTGAATTTTTGCTTGCAACTTTTTCACCTTTTTGTTTAGGAATCAGTTAACATTTCTTTTTTTTTTTTTTAGTAATATTTTAATTTTTTTTTTTTTTTTTTTTTTTTTTCCATAATAAACAATTGCACAAGTGGCATGGAAGATTAACTTTACATTGTCTGCAGAGCTGAAGTTCAACACTACTCCGAAGAGAGTATGAAATATCATCATCATCCTCATAGCCAGGAACACTTGTCTCTTAGCCACTTGAATAGTGAGTTAAGGTGGGCTGTTGGCTTCTCAAAGATTCATTAGTAAGTTTAGGATGATCACCAGATTATTAAAGTTCAGAAGAACATTTTAAGCCCAAGAAGTGTTATGGAGGAGCTGCCAGTCTCTGGCACAGACTGCAGAGAAGGCAGCTTGTGCAAATTGCTTTTGAAGTTACACCCAGTTCTTTGTAGTAGTTGCCTTACTGTGTTTCTACAGCAATCTATTCTTTGTGCAGTTCCACCAATGTTTACAGTATTAGATCAGGGATGCATACAGTTATTTGCCAATATCAAGCCTTAAGTGTTAAAAAAAATATAACCAAGAGAAACAAAATTAGTGAGAGATTGTGTCTGTGCCTACGTTCTAGAAATGACCTTGCCCTATCTCATTAGATTTAGTTAGACCACATTATGCATGGTAGTGCATAGGTAGTAAAATACACAAGTGTATTTCTCTAATTACTAGTCTGGGTCAATAAAGCCACTACATGAGACAGAATCAAGAAAAATCTGTGGTTTTTTACATCTCAGTTGTCCTTTCCAGGGGCATCTGCTTTTTCAAGCAGCTCATTTAAAAGGAACTGAAACCACTGATATTATAGTTATCTGCATGCTCGTTTATGCACTAACTGCTATGATTTGGATTTGTGAAAAAGAGTTAGACAACTTCTGCAGTGGAGCTGGCTAAAGGTGAGGGGATAGGGGACAGGAATTTAAGCACTCGCTATATAGTAGTGCCTTCACCTTGTCAGCTAGTCAATATGAGAACTAGATTGTTCTAGACATTTTGCAGTACTTGATATAGATTTGTTTCCCATTTTACATGAAAAGTACTATGGCATTTTTTCAATATTGTACAAAAATTTCAATGAAATTGTGTACAGGTATGAAATATTTACATGAAAAATATTTAGAGTAAAAATAAAAGTTGATTGCTTATTTTAATTTTTCTGGAGTTCATTAAGATTTCAGTAAAAATGATGCAGAAGCACTGGAGATAATGGAAGATTTAGAAAACATCACTTTTTTGCCTTTAACATTTGCCCAAAATTACCTCCCCCGTGGGAGGAGCAATGTAATAGACTATACATCTGCTACTTAGTTGCTGTAGTTCTCGGATACTTTCATTCAGACCCATTTCCAGTATTTTCAGGTTAACCTGAATTGACACTGAACAGAGAACTGCAGCAGCCCAGTACATGGTACTTGATAGTTGCTGATTCAAATACTAGGCGGCACCTCTGCAAATAAGCGGGAGAAATGATGGAAGAGGTAAAAACATGTTAAAATACCTCTGCAAACTTGTATGCCTACATGCTATCTTGAGAGCTGAGCAGAATTCTGGATTTATGTTACACTAGGAAATTGGAAATTATAAGAGAAAGTCGGAAGTGGAGCAAAGATTAGCAATTTAAACTTTTTTTTTTAGAGAACAAGGAAATCCAACATTTTTCATCTAGAAAAACTGAAGCAATATTTCCTTTGTACATTAGGGATATTTTATTGACTATATTGTCTGAAGCTGTTAACTTTTGATGGGCTGCTGGGACACCAAAGATCCTGGAAATTCCTGTTTAAGTAATAGCACAGTGCTCCCAAGGATACTTGTCTTCATCCTCCTTTGGACACTCCTGAGCTTTCAGCAACCTCTGTGTCAATCAGCACATCATAATTTCCTTAGAAGGTGGAATGAAATTCATACCTTTCTGCCATGTTTCAACCCAGTGCAAAAAACGTTTCTCCATCTCCAGCAGTGTGCTGTGTCAGGTTTGCTCTAGTTGCAAACTTGATAAACCCGCCAAGGAAATTAACTTCTCTAGGCTAAGTGTTCACATGGTGATTGACAACTCTGCTTGAATGGGCCTGCCTTTGTTTGTTTTGGTTTGGTTTTATTTCCAGAAAATGCAATTCTAATTGATTTTTACATGAGGACATGCTTTTAAATAATGAAAAGGTATTTTACTGAGTGGGTCTGATTCCTTAGCCTGTGTCTGCACATTTAGTGTAAAGGATGCTAGCAAAACAGAGGCAAGCCTCACGCTACAGTCTCACTGATCCTAAAGTCAATAGATCTGTGCTCACTTATGCTCATCAGGCTGGTTCCTTCTGCATTTCATAGTCAATAGCCATGTGACAAGACTTTCTTATATGGCGGAAAAATATTCAGTGATTAAACCCCATCTCTGTGTGAGCTTCCACTGACAGGACATTTTTCTTTTAATCATGTACTGAATTCACAGCCTAGCTCTTCCATTAAAATTTCTTGCCTGAATGTGACCTGACTGCAGAAAGAATTCTTGACTGTGGTCCCCAATGATTTGCAATGCTCTCTGTTTTGTCCTAGGGAAATAGGAGAAGCCAGAGCTGGGATTTCACTACACAAGCAATGAAACAGCTCATACTCCTCAAGCTTTGAGGGAATTATTTGGTTTTCAGCAAGGAACAAAGCCCATGAGTATATATGCTCCTCTCAGAACAATTCACAGAAAGACAGACAAGGTTTTCTGGCAAAATATTTTTTTATTTAGGAAGATTGCAATCCAGAGTAAGTTTTAAAAGGTGCGTGTTCTGTAAATGCTGCCTTCACAGCTTTTATAGATAATGTTTCTGGCCCAAATTCTGTAGTACATTTGCGTATCTTTTGACTGTTCTTTGTTCACCATCTAGTATTGTGGAAGCTGCTGAAAAACTTATTTTAAGTATTTCCTTTATATTTCTGCAAAGCCAAGCAGGGACTCCCATGAGCAGATGCAAGTTCCAGCACGGGGTGTGCTTCCCAGCACCCACATAAGTGGCAGGTTTGAAAATGGGTCACAGTGGACTTGTTACAGGGCTGTTCCATCCTTGGCTACAAATACCCTCTTAGTTCCTATCAGCTCTGTGGTGGAAGGTGCTGGACGTGGAAACAGAGAAGGCAGCTGCCACAAAATTCTTCTTTCACAGATCAGGGATGTGTGTAGCTGTGTGGGGGAGAAGGAAAGGGGGATTTATAGCCCATTCACACAGGTAGCAGAGAGCAGAGTTTGGGCAACACTGCAATATAACAGAAGAGACTAATAAAAAGTTTATACATGAGTACAGTCAAGAAAGACACATGTTGATCAGTACCTAAGAAGTGATGTTTTACAATATCGGAGTAGTAATTTATGTAGAGTTGCATGATGAATTTCCCTTTTTTTCAGTTCAAATTTGTTTCTTCTAATACACTTTTATAGAACGAAAGAAATGAGTCTCGTATCATGGAAAGAAAAACAACAACCACAGGTAAGAAGGACAGTGGTTGTGGCTAGGAATAAGTATATATAAGGATTTTTGTGTTCTCCAAAGGTTCAGAATAGAGAGAGATCGAGTGAAGCGCATGCTTGAGGCATTTCTTTGCTGTAGTTTGATTACAAATCGAACAGGTGAGATTGCTAGTGGTCTTGAAAGGGAGACTAATGTGAATTACTTTCAGGCTTGTAAGTTTTTGTCTGATCTCAGTAACTATTCCGAGAGAACAAAGTCTTCTTAAAGTAGAAGACTGAAAAGCAAATTTCATTTCTTCTTACCCTTGTATGATATGTAGAATACTTCAGTTGAAAAAATTGCTTACATGGAATGACAAAAATGATGAATAATGCTGTTACTCCATAATTCTGATGTTAATCTGAATCAAAATGATAATTGCATAAACCAGATGTTGTGAAAGCCATCTGCTAGATCTCTGTCTGTATCTTTAATATAGGTAGAGAATTTTCAAGAAATCATTCCTAGTGATGTGGAACTTTTCTAGCTTAACTTCCCATTACCTTCTAGGTAAATTCCTGCTATGTAGATTAATTGATAATCATTGTGAATGACAGTTAAAAGTGGTAGATAATTAAACAGCCTCTGAAAAGAACATGATCATTTCTATTTTTGTGATTAGTTTATTTTTATCTTGTTTAATAACTGATAATGCAACTGATATATTCGCACACGTGCATCTATACAAATTCAAATAACTAGCTAAAATAGAAAACTCAACATAGAAGACTAAACCTTCATTCTGGTCCCTTATACCAGGTAGTTTGATTGTTTGTTCAAGTAATACATCAATTTCCAAAAAGAGTTTTCGAAAGTGAAATCCTGCATGTTGGGTATTTGAAATACCCTCCTCATCACCTGTAGGCTTTTCTTACGTGGGTATCAGCCAAATTCACCAGATATTTGAAACTTCCTCTGTATTTTAGAAGGCAGTGAGTTTAGTGTTCATGTGAGCAGAAAATAAACCAACAAAGTGATTCTTGACCAAAACCAAGATATAAAAGAAAAATCTCTGTGGCCTATTTGTTATTTTTGGAGAGTGCTGGAAGCCACAGTTTAATTCATTTGCAGACACACACCCTAGCCTCATTTAAACCCATTTCAGCCTTTAGTAATGAGAATCTCCTTATCTGTGCCATCATGTTGTTCACTGGTAACGTGGACCATATCTGCCTCATGCTGCCAAGCTTTAACAATTGATGCAATATAATCATTTATCAATATCCAATCTGGGACAGGCCCTTCCAACTGGAAAGCTGAATATATATAATTATCAAATTTAGTAACTGTCTTGAGAAATTTTCTTATTACAAGATTTACTCTGGCCTTACCTTTTTTATTTTCTTGTGCAAGTCCTACATAAATGATGTAAAGATGGGACCTTAATGGGGCTTGTTGTACCAGAGAGTTTGTCTGCTTTTTCAAACCATAGAAATTCTTCTAATGTGAGCTAGAATACTAATATAAAATTCTATTGGTAAAGTATAATGTGTCATTATCTTAATATTATCATATGATATTAATTAATAATAGTGATAATATAACTCTCCCTAGCAATCTTACCTAACTACAATAGGATTCAAGTAATTAGACTCCAAGGAAAAAGCACAAAAGTCTTCAGGATATTTTTAATCTGCTCATTTTTCCACAGTCAGCTAAAATGGAGTATGAAATAAAAAGAGCAGTTCACCATTGCTCTGTAATGCTCTGCTTTCTCTATTAGTCATGCTTATTAGTGGCATGTCCTCGTTTTTCCTACGCACTCGTGCATGGCAGAATTTCAGTAGCCCTGTCTAGACCAATGAACCCAACAGGGCCACAAAATCAGTTTGAGCATCATCCTCTATTGCCCATCATGTATGAACATTAGCATCACACTTTCGGTGGCCATGTGGCCACCAGCAGACAGACAAACCCACCCTGTTTGAGCTGTGCAGGAGGAGAGGTGAGGAGGACATAGGTGCCGAGGTGTGAACCATGCCAGCCACACCATGGATTGTGCCTTGGCCCATTTTATTTACTCCTGCCACGTAGTCCATGGAAGCAAGAGTGCTGTGGAGTTTCTTGGCTTGGGTTTTCCATGATTCACTGTCACAAGTAGAACATTTCCATGGTGTTTGTTCCCGACTCAGTTACAAAAATTGTTCAGGGTTTGGGACTATTTTGGTCTGTTTTTTCCCTCTGTTTCCACACTGCCTGTCCAGTTTTTATTGGTAGAGAGAGGCTGTGTTGGCCGATTATGAGATTACACACAGCTCCACATTAATGAGAAGTCATACTTCACCTCCAGGAATTCCTGAGGAAATACACTCAATTTCACCAGCACATGACTGCTTGGTACCATGTCAGTTTATTATTTCATACAAACATTCTTCATGTCCTACACCAAACATGGTGTGATGTCTAATTTACTTTTGTAATGGAGTGGCCAAAAGAGTCAGGTGTTTACTTTCAGTTTGAAGCCTTTCAGAAATTCATCTTACTTTACTGATTTGTGGATTTTTTTTTCCCCAGACAATGGAGATGGGACACCATGGGAGGTCTGTAGACAAAAAGCATAAATAACATTGAAATCTCCCAGGCACTTGTTTTTTCATGAAGTTATATTGGCAGATTGTCATACCTCCAGGCTAAGAATATTTTATAGCCGCTAGTGTTTTCTCCTTTGGTCTGTTAGTTTCAGTCTAGAGGTGTTGCTTGAAAATAGCTGAATAGGGATTTTTCTTTTTCATAGGGGAGTCATTTATTTTTATTAAAATATTGTAAACTAACACTACTAAAACACACCACCATTTTCAGCAGAAATAATTCCAGTAAAATAAATGTAAATACACAGTTGTAAAGCTGACTCAAGTGAAAAATAAGCCCCTGGGTGCTCATTGATAAAGAATTTATATAGAAAACAATGAATAAGGAGAAGATTGCCTAGACCTTGCAGTTTTCAGGACTTTCACAAATTTCCTAGCAGCATTATTGAACCTAGGGCACTCATTACAATAAATAGCATGTTTCTAGACACTCATTTCTTTGTAAGGTTTTACAGATGGGGTGGAAGTTGTATTCCCTCTGGTGAGAAGGAATGAATCCATATATTTGCTATATAGGGTGCCTGATTTCATGAAAAACCAAAGAAATATCACCATGATATATTTATTTCGAACTATCAGCCACTGCATATCAAGTCATCTGAGGGAATAATGTCATCTAGAAAAAGGCTTTATTCACTTAAAGCTCTCCTAACTTGCATTTATTTTTGTGTCTGAAATGCTTTGAACAGAGATGACATTGAAAAGCACTTGATCTATAAACCCTTCCAAACCAACTGCTTTACTTTCATATTAATATTCTCGACCTCTTTCGGGGAAGGGCAGAGGAGAGAAGTCTTTCAGCAGTAGATGTCAACATGAGGACTGACTGTGTCTTTTGGGGTCTCCTTTAGAGCCTGAATAGAGATTCAAAGACTTCAAAGAGGGAATGGAGAGAGCTGGCAGATGAAGAGGCACCACACTTGTCTGCTGCTTGTCACCTGGGAAAGTTTTACCAGTGAACGAAGGACTTTTGCAGTTGCAGCCGTTTCTCTCCTCCTTTGAGCCAGCCACCCCAGGCACCACACTGTCCCATGGAGCCTGTGATAATGAAACTGGGGCAGAATCCCTGCTCTCAGCCTCATATTTCAGGCCCAGGGATCAGAACAGGGACAAATGTCCTATGACTAGGGGTCTGACCTTGCTGTTGTTGACACCTGCATTGCAGGCTGAGTGACAAGGACTGTTGTGTGCATCAGAAACAATTACATTCCTCTTGTTGCCCCTACTTCAACACCAACACCTGCTCCACAGATTAAGGCCCCCCTGATCTGCAGAGGAAGAGTTTTTGAGCATGGTGGGGATTGATTACTTCCATCCAGTGAGAAATTGAAGCACTTCATCATGTAAAATACAGCAAACACACAGAGTAAATAGAAATATCCTCCGATGAGTTAGGAACTTTTTAACTTACACTGCTGCAGACAAGCTGGACTTTTGACAAAGGTTGTACAGAAGTTTTTCAGAGAATTAAGAATGAGCTTTGATTCTGCTTTTACTTGAGCAGAATTAAAAATGCAAACACAGCAAGTGGGATGTGGGATTATCTGTACAGCTTTGAAGTGGCAGTTGGAGTGCATCCATTCTTATGATCCAACATATTCAAAACAATAAAGATAAAAGTAATGCTTTACATGGAACATCATCTGTGCCTTTAGCATATGCAAAGACTTTGCCTTGAAAAGTTTTGCACATTTCCTTGGTGAATTAAATGCTCTTTTTTTTTTTTTTGGTCACAATTCCTTTCATTTGAGGAAACAGAGGCTCTTGAGACTATAAGTGCATCTGCACAGTACAGACTCGCTTTCCTACTCCTTTCATCTCTTATTTTTCAGTTTCTAATTTGTTGCTGAAATCAGCATTTCAGTCTCTGACCCAGATTATGATTTTCTGATAAAAGAACTTTCAACAGCAAATAAACTGAATAGTGAGGAACAACGAGAATAAATACAAAAAGACAAGACGCGTTTAGGGCTGAGTCTGACTGTTTACACCTGTCAGAAATAGCAGATCTTGCCAATTGCCCCAGTCACAAATGTTAAATTGAAATTCACATCCTACACCTGAGCCATGTTCATTTTGAACATAAAATAGAGTCATAAAAAGCCAATGCAGTACTCCTTTCTTGAGTCTGTAGAGTTAAGTTGTTTTTGTGGGTTTGCTCTATTTGATGGTAGAATTCCCTATCAGGACCAAAAATATGGGATGTACATGCATGATATATTGATTTGTTTTACTGAATACATTTATGTGAATATAAAGTATACAGTATATTGTTTTGTCCTTGAAGAATACATGCACTTCTAATCTTTAAGATGCCAAGTCCCTGCACAAGTACAGTTCTATATTGCCAAGCTCAGATTCTAGGTCCTTCAAGGAGCTCAAGTAGAAATTTAAAAAAGAAAAACATGTTTTGTAATTGTGTTCTGTCAGATAGACTATATAAATACAGGAGCTGGGCTGGTTCACATCAGAATGCATTTGGTTATTCACTGCACAATGGACTGAATAATCCTATAAATATTTATGAGTAAACCACAGAGGGATTTACTCTTTCTTCCAGCATGTGGAGATTTTATAATGTGCACCATGTTAGTTCAAAGTAAAACCTAATGTTTTGGTTACTACTTAATACATCTAACAGCATGGCTCTGCGTCACATATGCATACTCTCTAGACAGTTACTCACAGACAATATTTTGGAGCATAATTCAGGAGGAACTGGTCTATGACCACCTCATTCTCAAAGCCAATACACACAGCATATGTTGGGGCTGGAGAAGATGTAAGGGCTCTGTGAATTAGTAGTTTTTGAATGAGTAGTTCAGACTGAGCAATAATCCTAGCGGAAGGGAATGGAGACAAATAAAAAAAAAAAACCCAGGAGAATCAAATTAGACCTTATTGGTTGGATTTTTACAGGTACAATGGCTTTAAGAATGCCAACTGCCAGCTCCATGAGCCTTATGGTCTGCAGAGCTGCCCTGTTCCTGAAATGGGTAATTCATTTGGAACACAGGAACAAGTTTATGCTCATTTCAAATTTAATATTAAAGTCTTTCATCTGAGAGTAATTTCCATGCTTCCCCCATGTACCTCTTCCGTGATTTTCCTTTAGTCATAAAATAGCAAGAAATTTGCACCCCTCCCAGTTTTCTCTTACCTGTCAACTTTAGGACTTCTTTTTTCATCTGTCAGTTGTCCTAAACTGAGGGCTAAGTCATTTATGTTCCTGTTTTGACATTTCTCTCTGCTGCTGATCAGTCATGTCATATACTCTGAAGAGTGGACATAGGCAAATGTCTTTGACTTCAGGTTTCTACTGAACCCCAAATCGGGTTCTGTTGAAATAAGAATCTCTAATTCTGAGCACAAGAGATGCCAGGGATGGACTTGTGCAAGCAAATGGAAGATGAAGGTTTCCAGAACCCAGGGGAACAGGACAGCATTTGGTCAATAACCTTGTCACAGTTCTTGCAATATTGTCCTTAGGGCTGATAGTGTGCATTTATATTATATTAGCATTTCATTTTCTGATGAGAGTTGACTTTTACAGCACATCTCTCAGCCATGCCAGCTTGCTTTGCTGTGGTTCACGTCAGGGAGAGGTCTCCAAGTACATGAGCTGGATTCCCTCCACATGTAACTGAACTGGAAGATGAGCTCCTGGAGGACACATCAGGCATGAGAGCCCCAAATGGGCATTCAGCTAATGGGGTCAGACCAGAGCCAGACCAAATGCTGAAGCCAAACTAAAACAGAAGAACCCGATATGTGTGTGGTGTGGGTATGAGGGTCTCAGGTCCGGCTGTTTGACTGTACAGTTCTGTGCCTGTTGGTCTGCATTACTTGCTAGTGTAGCCCTGGCCATCTTTGTTGCTAAGGTTGCCTAGCTTTATAAAATATTTTCCACTAGCATGTAATTCTACCAAATTTGAAACATTCTGCTTGAAACTTTCCCTAGCACAATAGTGCCTGAAGCTAGCCTGGCTCAGCTATCCAAACTTTCCTGAGAATGAGACTGAGATAAAACGTTCCACCCTGCCAATTAGAAAAAATGAGGAGGTCCTTGTTGTAGAACAGGAGTTTGAAGTCTGCAGGGAGGAAGAGATGAAGGGGAGTCCTCTAACATTCAATATTTTTGCTCTCTGACTACAAAGAAAACTGGTGGAGTTCTGTTTCAGTAACTTCTCTTAAACATGTCATATTCCTTCTCTGATGATTCTGTTAATGCAGAGCAGGCTCCAGCCCTCAGAGCTGCCTTGCACTGTCCCCACAGGTGAGCTGCAGAGGCCCAGGAAACCTTTCACTTAGAGCAGCTCCTCCAGGAGTGACCAAAAGGCATTGCCTCTTGATCTCATGCTGTTACTGATGACATGGGAGGAGGCAAGGTAAGCAAGGACTGATAGAGAACACAGAAAAGTGAGAAACATATGAAGAGGCTAAGTGATAAAAGGAGAGGGAAAATTCTCTGCTTCTAACATTGTGTGCTCTTCAGAGAAGACACATAAGCTGACTCTAAGTACATTCACATCCTGCATGAAAACACAGGTGCTCTATTTCTTGTACACATTTTGATCCATCCTTCACAGTTAGCGTTAAGCACCTTTCCGTATCAGTACCTGAACTATCGTGCATATATAATCCAGCCTGACAGTTCTGGGTTAAGTGTTAGCTACAGTTAGTGTGTCTGAACTCAAGTGAAAGAGCATTACTAATTAAGTACCACTTTTGAAATACCCCAATTCTCTTAACTTTATTCCTCTATGTGCTTATGTAGACAGTAATTGACACTGGGCTATTTCATACCTGCTCATATTAGGACTAATTGCTGTTTACTTTCTCTCAAGAAAAAGGATACAAAGGCTCAGAAGAATTGCTAGTTGCTGCTCAGGTGACATGCACTTTAAAATCTAGGGCAAATTACACTATATTTATCATTCTTTTTTTCCTTTGTCGTGTCTTTGGTAACTTTTCTCTCACTTGTCTGATTCTGAGAAAAGTGCTGAAGACCTTCAGAAGATGCTGAGCACCTTCCAGATCAAGTTATTTGGTGTAAATGTGCTGGCTGAGTGATTCTGCTTGTTCTTGTCCACACAGGTAAGCACAATGCTGGTGCTCAGCAAGCAGAAACACCATTGTCTGCCAATGAGTAAAATAAGGCAGCCTTGGAAGAAGAGAGCTCTGTATAGCAGTGGTCAGGCTCCTTGTATAAACCACAGCACACGATACCGCAGTTTTCTTTCCCCTCTCTTTCCTTTTTTGTGGTGAGTCTTTATGCAGTGATATGTATCTGAAAGTAAGTAATCTGTTTAAGAGAGAGTGGATCATCACTTCCACCAGTCTGTTTGCCTGACATTGGGCTGCTGTCATACAGGCACAAGACATAGTCAGTACTATTCAGAGATTTTCCAGAGCTCCTTCAGGATAACTGAGTGGCAAAAAAGCTGTTTTAGACACTGTGATCAATTTATTTTAGAAATTACAATTCCAAATAAGCAGGGGCACATTGCATCCAACTGTCTTTTACTAATTGGCATTTTGAGTTTCTCAGAACATGTGTTCATTCGAGTTTTAGTAGTGTCTTGTCTGTGAATTATGATTTGCAATAAGCCAAAGTGAGACACAAGACAAAGCAGACAAAACACCGATGCCTGTCACACAGGCATGTACTACTGCTTTTTAAGTACCAGGCAAAGATTTAAATGAGCAAGGGGCCTTCAAAGAAAGCATCAATCTCAGTAAGCAGTAAAAAAACTACTTTCGTTAACACAGTTTCAACTGAGCAGATGTGCTCAAAGCAACGCTGAAGATTTTGAGACTGGACAAGTACAAAGCATCAAAGGAATGCACAGACACTGTAGGAATTCTTCACAGCTGTTCCTTAAGAAGCACATCACAAAGAGAGAGAACAGTAGTACTCAGCTAGAGAGGAAAATTATCTGATTCTTTCCCACCATTAGTATCTGTGATTGTGCAATCATGGCCTGGGTCTGTTAAATTGGAGACAATACATAGTGAGGCCAACTACTAGCAGCAGATAATTACGAATAAATTTTTTCCCACATTCATTCATGAATCTTACATGAATAACCTGTGATTTTTGTGATTTATTACAGCAAGTTATTCAGGAAATCTTCCACACAAATTTATAGGCAGTTACTTGCCTGCACAATTTTTTATTTTACTAGTTATAGATAATTATCAGCTGGAAATAGGTCATTCAGCCATATGTTTTAAGCCCTGTTCTCTAGTTGTATGA
The DNA here is from genome assembly GCA_013399365.1 of Pampusana beccarii. NCBI lineage: Eukaryota > Metazoa > Chordata > Aves > Columbiformes > Columbidae > Pampusana > Pampusana beccarii. Next base: position 132,179 of record VWYH01007708.1, read on the forward strand.
ATATGACTGTAATAGAGAAGAGGAGCCCTGAGATCAAGTGCTAGAACCCTTGATTATGTCAGGGAGTAAAAAGCAATATTTCTTGTGGGGATGGGGATGTGTCTAAATTTCCAATTTCTTGTGGGTGACGTAGAATTGATTTTCACTGGCGTCTTTTTTTCTTTCAAAAGTCGTTTATGTGCCTGGTTACAGCATGTCATCTTCACGAGCATCATCACACTTCCTTTGGAAACTGCTGGTTTACCTTTCTTATTAAGAAGAATGCTTCTTCCCCCAGAAGAAGTGACGTGCAATGACCGTGACTTCCCATGGGTGTCCCACAGTACCCGGCTTGCCAACCTGCCTGTATCTGCCACTAGAGCTCTGAGACCACCCCAGCCCAGTGTCACCTCCCTGATGAAACGTGGGAGTGCGGCTGGATGTTGCCCCTTGCTGCTCTAGCTTGTGGGGTGTGCAGATATTTCTGGGTAGTCTCACAGTATGATTGCCAGTACCAGTCCTCTCTGGAGGGAGGATGAGTGCAGGTCTCTCTGAGTGATTAACAGCCACTTAGCACGGTGGACTACCAAGTCTGCAAGCAGAATAAAGAAGCTGGGATGGAAAACAGCAACATAGTAAAGCAGAGGATTGTGTGGCAGGTTAGAGGAGTGTTAGCAAAATGATAGGGCCTCTGGGAGACTTCCTACTGTCTGAAACTTGTGTAAGGACCTATCACACATCTGTTGGAGGCCCAAAGATGAGACAAAACTATATTCGTTCAGCACAGTGTGATATTTATGTGATTGTAAGAAAGGCTTAAAGTGTTAATTTGTGAGCAGAATGGCATTACCATGATTCTAATTGTCTTTCTGTCCTCCTGAGCAAGCAATCTCTATTCTCTCACCCTCCTACTACTTACTGCTCAAAATGGGTACGTATTAGAAAATATACAAATATCTAGATGTCCCCCCTCCCTAAGCATGTGTCACTGCCAGTGCTTAGGTGCTTTTCTTCTCAACCCCAGTGTAGGATTTATTGTTTTGGTCTTTCCTTTTCTACGTGCATAGAGTGAGGACAATTCATGGGGTGGCAAGAATAACACTCAAGGGGAAAAAAAAGAGCACTTATGGCAACAGGCAGAAAAGTAGCAGCAAAGGAGGGGGTTGTCTTGTGGTTGTATTTAAGGACTCTACTTTGAGCTGATTTGAAGTATCAAAAGACAAGTTATCCACTGTGTGTTGTTTTTCGGGTGTGAAAATGAAAATTGCCAGTCCCTGTATTGTCTCTGCATCCAACACAGAGCCCACACTGCCAGGCACTGCCAGACAACTCTCCTTGTCTTCTTCTTCTGCACTAGCTCTGGAGTTAATAGCAGTAACCACCACTGCCTAGTCTTATTATTGCCTTTCTACAAAGAGTCTTCAGTGCCTTTTTTGAAAAACACCTCCAAAGAAACAACTTTGCACAAGGAATTATTTGCTGTGCTTTGAACCTTTCCACAGCTGATAGCAACTTCCCCATCAGTAGTTCATGGAGAGAGGTAGGCAGCTACTAGCATCTACCTTAATTAACCTACAACCCATAAGGAATTCCTCAATTCTTTCCACCTGTTATCATACACCACACACACACACATTGGCTTTTAGCTTGTTAACACACATTGTGCATTTCACAGAAAGACATATGTGTGAAACGGTTGCTCAAGCTCCCAGGTCTCAGGAAAGCCTTAGGAATATATATTTATGCAATATCTAAGAAAAAGCAATTATTGGACACTGACTTATTATCTCTACTTTTCCTACAACAAAGAAGTCTACATGGTAAATTTACTGCAGACATAGCTGCTGGTGATAACAGGTAAGCAAACAACTGACCTGGACATGTGACCATGGAAACAAAAAACTGCCCTGTTTATCCTTTTTCTAGTCTGCAAAACTTATTAATATGGCTCAGCATTATGTATGTTTGTTAAAAAAAATCTAGTGCTCACAATGTTTACTTCAGTGCATGTAATATTTGTTTATTAAGACATCACTGAGTATCTGAAAATAGTTCCATGGTGATTCAAGAGATCATTAGGTCTCACCTTCTGCACAGAGACAAGATCAAGTAAACTTTAGCATTTTTTTATAGATATTCATACAACCTGTTCTGCAGAGTCTTACCATGCCCGTATTTCCAATCTTCCTAGTTAACGGTTCTCATAACTAGAAGGTTTTCCAACCTAAATTTTCTTCACTAAAAATGAAGAGCATTTCCCACCTCCTGCTCCCATTTTTCATTCAGTGAACAAGGAAAAGAGTTGATGACATTTCTCTGTAGATTTTTTTCCACATATGTCATGGAGGCATCCCAAAGTCAGTTTTAGGCAGACAACATAGTCCGAAACAAGGTTTATTCTGGCTGGAAAAGTGCAGCCAATAAACAGACTAGAAACAGGGTTTATACAATTAGTTAGCATTCCAATAACATAAAATGCAGGTTCATATATCAGTTGAGGAGATTATTGGGGTGCAGCAAATAAGAATAATGAGGATCCACAGCATGCATGCACACACTCACAAGAAACAAACCAGAGCCCTCTGCCCCATTTTGCCCACAGGAAACAAACACTCGTCTGTTGTGGCAAGGCCTTATTCAACGATATTATGACTCACCCAAACAAGGAGGTGAGGTGCTCCCCAATCCTGGGAAGTTTCTTTAGACGGTGCTCCAGTCTAAGGGGAGCACTATGTCTCAGCAGACCCACTGCTCCAAGAAGACCACACAAAAGGAGGCTTTGGCAGGAGCCCCGTTTATAGTCTGATAAGATCTGGCTGTGGGCATTCCAGAAGCTTCTCAGCTTCTCTGGGCCCCTCCTCTGCTAACGAGCCTGTCAACCAACTCCAGGTCCCCACAAAAGAGCCATTAACTGCCCCATTGAAGGCCCCAGTTCTCAGAGGGAGATGTGCAACTGCCACGCCAGTTCTCAGGGCAGGGAAGTGCAACTGCCACAACATATTTGAAAACTATTATAATACTTCCTGCTGATTACCATAGTCTTTTCTTCTCCCGCTTAGCTGTACTAATTCTTCCATTTGCGACTTTATGTCACTCTTGTCAAGCCTGTTATCATTGTCATTGTGCTCTGGATTATCTTCAATATTTCCTCAAGTGTGGTGCCCAACAGAGAACATGGTAGCTAAGATGGACTTAAACTGCTCATGTCATCCTACCTCAAGCTAAATTCTCAAAGTGCATCATTTAAAAATTTCACCCACTATATGGGGAGTTGAGCCTCATTTGTATCTTAGATAAAATGACCTTCTTTCTTCACGGGTTGCTTCTGCTGTCATGGCATGACCACAGAGCTTCCCTGAGTCTGACCCTCTTCTGTCTTGCCAGTCCAAACTGTGTCTCTGTGCTGGCATCTGTGGGGCCCTTCCCTAGGCACCTACAGAGGTTGTACAAAACTTGGGCAACAGAAATCAAACCAGCAGTTGCATCTGGTAAGAACAAAGAAAATTCCAGGTACATGACTCCCTCTTTGTGTCTGAACGCTGACCTGGTAACAGATATTATCTTGCCTCATGTATATTGTTTTGCTACTGAGGGAATCACTAAAACTCACTTTCTCCATTCAGAGACTCCTTAATATGAAGGGACCATTGTGTCACAATCCTAGAAAATGCCATTTTCTCATATTCTACATAGCAGCCAGAGGCAAAATAATTTTTCAGTTACTTTTGCTGTAAATTAAATATGCAGAAGGTATAGATTCTCTCTTAAGGAGGTCAGAGTGGGAATAGGAATAGTTGCAAACCAGTAAGAGATGTATCAGTACTACTACGTTAGTCATCCCTCAGTAAATATCTGTATGAAATGTGTTATGCACCAGTCTAATGTAGCCTGAAATGAAAACGCGGATGATAAGGAGGCATATTTCTCCTTGCTTGCTACCCGCTGTGATTGCCCTGTGTGGCCGCGTTTTGCTGGCTGAGCACTGCCTGACTTTGGAGGAAGCTCATCAAAATCAGTGAAGTAACCACACAACAAAACCACACAACAGACGTATCGCCCCGGATTCAGAGAGGTGACACGACCTCACCTGGGGGTGTCTCTTGGGGGATTTTCTTCCCTGTCAAGGCACTGCCAGTGTTGTCACTTCCCCAGCACTGGGATGTGCAGCCGCTACTGTGTTATTAACTGGTTTAGTCCTACAACCTCTTTCTGTTCAATGTTGACATACACTTATCACACAGTGTGTCACTTTGCTCACTTTTAGTCACAGGTTAGTCTCTTCTCTGGCTGGCTGCTAAGTTACAGGTAGTTGCAGGAGAGGTAGAAATTGAAAGAAAAGCCAAGTAATAGTAGGGTTAATAGTGAACAAAGATGGGATGTGAGTCAGAGGCATCAGACTCACAGATGTGTTTCATGCAAGCTATCAGTCTGATTTGGAGTAATTGATGTTCCCTTTGATCACAAGTGCTTGAGAGAAACATCGAATGAAATAAAAGGTTCAGAGCAGCTCCCTGGCTGCCTGGAAACTTGCAACAGCCTCGAAAAGCAGCAACAGAGAGAGTTGTGAACAAGTTAAGGAAATAAAGTCAAGCTGGCTATTTCTGATATGAGAGTCAAACATACTGTCAGGGCTGCAGCACCATTGATCAGTGGAGCTCAAAGCTGTGCTGATCTTACTGTCTGGATGACCAGTTGTCTTCCTAGGGGGGCTCTTTGAGCCAAGGAGCACTCGCCTTTCCTCAGTTAACCACAGTCCTATGTCTTAAGTCCCCTTCACGAAGCTGTTACTAAAAGGAAGATGAAAGCATGGTCACAGCTGGTAGAGCCTTTAATACTGTTTGTTAGGATGAGGCTTTGCAACCACACAGAGTGTAAGGTAGCAGGCAATTAAAATCAGTTTCATTCAAAAAACACGAATGAGCTACTCAGCCTGTGCTTTTGCAATCAAGTGTGCTCACCATTCTGACACTGCGCTAATGAGTGCTTCACAGGTTTGAGCATAGACCACCTTGTATAATTTAATAGGCGTCATAAAAAAGTCTAATTGAGCATCCACATGCTTCAAATAAACCTGTGGGACCAGTGTCTGAGAAAGATCTGCAGGTAAAAATGGGGCTGGGAAATTATCCCAGTTTGAACCAATCTAATTACATTGGTGCTATCCAATAGTGGGATTCACACGCATGCAGGCACTTTTCTTACATTTGTGATTTTTTCTGCCTTATTACTGCGTTGTAAAATATTTTTACAAGCAGAAAAAAATGGGAGGATTATTGCAGCTTGCTGACCTGTATCTTAGCTTTGCTGTGTTCAAAATACTCATCGGACTATACAGTCTGCACATGGATTACAAGTTGATATATATCTTCAGGAAAGAAGGAGCAATGTAAATAAATAAGATTTTCATAAGACACTAATTGCGTTGCACCTTTGCGTTCATACATATTGTCCTCCTTGGAAAAGCAGACTTCTCCAGGAATGTTTTTGCACGTATTGTAAGCTGCCATCCTTTGTCAGGCTTTGTTTCACTGCTTAATCCAGCTGGTTCCATGGACCAACTGTGGTCTACTCCCAAAATACTCAAGGAAAAAATTCCTATTAACCTGAATGGTTTTGTTAGCTTACTTTTGGGTGATATCTTCTCTACAGAAGAGTTTGTAGAATTTCTTTCAGGGTAAAAAATGATATATGCTGAAAATGCATTTCCCTATTTAAAATAATTTAGCGGAAATTATTAGTGTGCATAATTCTGTTTGAATAATCACCAGATGTATTTGAAAATATTTATTTTCTTCGGTTTAAATCAAGGTACACTGTGTAGAAGCAGCAGCAAGCAGCACCTGCTGCTAAATTTGCAAATCTTCAAAACTTGTCATGCACATGCTTAAAAAATAAAATTGTTCTTTGATTTTGTCAGTTTGATAAAAAGACCCATTAATTTCACCTAACAAAAAAAAAATTAAAAAGCAAAGGAAATTCTGAGGCCCAGACTCTGACCTTGATCTCAAGAGATGCTTGACAGTGCATTCAGAACAGGTTTGAACTGTGTTGCAGTTCAGCTGTGCACCCTCCCCGTTATCCCACTGCTTGCACAAGTCTTCACCTGCCTGCTTGGCATCTCCTCCCACCAGTCTTCCCCTTCCTTTGACCCGCTGTCACATTTATTACTACGCTCACTTTCCATTCTAGCCATCTTTTCTAAAGGGCAGCCACCATTCCGTGCTCGATTCAGCTCCCTTCAGAAGTTGGAGAACTGTTAGCACGAGGTTGTAAGGGGAGAAAACAGGCAAGCACTAAAGGTTTTTCATTACAAAAATCTCCAAGAGCAACTCAGTGGCTGCACAGATGAGCCCTGGAAATGTCTTCTGGAGAAATTTGAGGCTACCGCCTAAAAGGCACTGCCACAGGAATTGTCTGCGGGAATTTTTTGGGAAGAGATGCACTAAAACACCACCGAAACACAGGGAGAGAGATACCCCTAAGTGTTGAGCATCTCTGCATTCTCAGAAACACTGCCCACAATTCCACTAAACATCTTTTTCTGTGAGATTGTTCATGTATTTCCCACAGGAGTACTCTTTCTCTGTTGAACATTTTTGTTGGAATCAGAGCAATCAAAAGTATCAAATTCAAAATGTGCTGGCCTTGAAAATCTACCAGAATGGGATTTAGCAAAACCTTTGAAGTGACCCTTGCTTCAGGCTTCTTTAGGGGTAGGTCTCTGATCAACTAATTAGTTTGCCTAAAAAGTCATTACCACTAACAAAAGCTCAAGAGGGGGGTCTAGGATGAAATGAAATGAAATTTCTGCTTTTTTCATCACTAATTCACTCTTTATTTCTTCAGGATATTGAGCAATATGTTTTATTATATTTATCCAAGACACAGGTATTTATGCGATACCTGCATTTCAGAGCACGCACAGTTTTTTGCCATTGAAATTAAATTCTGTAAATGACAGATCTTTATCAGGCATTTTTTTGCCAGTGTTTCTAACTGGCCAACTTTGCCTAGTTGACATTTTCTTTAATACAAAAAAGAAATAACAAGAACTAGGGCACTGTCTGCAAATACCTCCCGTGTTACCTTAATGAAGCCAAGGCATTGTTCTTCAGTCAAACAGCTGGTTAAAACTGTCTAACATTTTGTTCTGGGCCCGGCTAGAAATTGTAGCAAATCTTTCAGCTTTAGCAAAGAAAGATGTTTGGGGAAACCAGAGAACTCACTGGCTCGCTGTCCTTGAGAACGAGTGATCAGAGGAAATTGGAACTATCAGGAAATTCTAGGCAACCCTAATTTCTCTACCTGACCTCCCTGATTTTTGGATGGAAAACAGTGAATCTGAGCAATTTGTTGCCCTGTGTCTTGCCCTGAGTGGTGAGGTAGAGCCTGGGTTGGCACTGCCTTCCTGCCCTCTTTCTGTCATTGCTCTGTTTTCTTACAAACAAAGGTAAAAATTAACCATCTATTTAAATCACAGATGCAAAAACAACAGTTCCTCTGCTCAACATCCATACAGGATCAAAGAAGTCTGCTTCAAAACATATAATCTAGTTCTAAATAATGGTTATAATATTTCCCACTGTTTGACATATGGGGAAAAGTCTGATTCTCATTCTGTCTCAGTATCACAAATATTTTCTGGTTCTTTCATCTTTCTAACCTTTAAAGTTTATTTACTTAAGTATATAATATATGCATGTATAAAATGTTTTGATATACCTCTCCAAATTAACACTCCAGAGCCAGGGAACATTGCTAAAGCTGTAAGAAGAACAAAATATGAATGTTTGCTTAGAGGATGCTGAAGTGCAGAAAGCCTGAAGAAATACTTTCTACTCGCTGTTGTTATGTCCTTGAGCAAAATCTCATTTTTTCTTTTCAGTTTTGTACCTCCTTAAATATATTTTCTTTTGTTTCAGCACTTCACCTAAGCAAAGCATAATGGCCAACATCTGAAAATGAAAATTCAAGAAAAGGACCCTAAAGTGGGTTAATCTGCCAAATTAAAATGTGTTAATATGTTTGGATTTCCTTATTAAGTAGCTTTACTTTAAGAGTCTCAAGCAGAAATTCTTGATGTCATGAAAACCAAGTACATTTTAAGTGAGTCATACATAAAAATATAGAACTGTAAATTCAGGTGTCAAGTGTTATATTCTCATTTCTAGAGTCTTGGAGGGTTTTTTTCAATCTTTTTGTCTTTCTGCATATGAGAACTCCATTTCTCACATGCATATATTATTTATTTTTCTCAAAAATTCTGCCTATTTGCTGGCCTCTTCTCATACAGAGATGGAAGGTTCTAGATGTGGCTTTATCGGTGCTGTGTAGATAGGGGCTATCAGTGTCCTAGCATGCACTCTTTATGCATATCTGGCTCAAAATCATACTGTCTTCCTTCATTTCCCAGCACACATCCAGTTTACTAGCTGGTATCTCCCTTTGGTTTCTTGCAGCATTATTGCTTTTCAAGTATTTCCATTAGAAAAGTTACGGTTTAGATTATTATTTTCAGAATGTGCTGACCTGTTTTTTTACCACTTGAATCTCAAGCTCCTCTTCCTGTCCATGTTGCCACCTTCTTCCTCACGATCCTGTTTCCTCAGTTTGTAGCCTCTCCTAGTTTAACATGATGTGCATATTTGGGAGACTATCTGATTTTCTACACCAACAACCACTTACCATGTGAATTAACCTGATCTTTCCTCTGAATAAAACTTAAACCACTGCACTGACTAGACTGGGTGGTTGCTACTCGGAGAAGTTCTCTGAGCCTTACTCCAACTTACTGCCTGTATTTTGACCAACAGAGTAAAACTAAAATTATGACTGCACTTCAGATTAATACCTTTTGTTGTTTTTTTACAAATAGGTCTAGGGTTTGGTGCTTGAGTAATTGAATTTCTGAGCATGTAAAAATATTATTTTTCTTTAACCTTCTAAGGCTGTTTAGAAGGGTGAAGCATGGTAATTTACTTACGGTGAAACTAACTTATGGAATTGTGTCACACATGGATTCATTCTGCTGCTAGCTGAGAAATGCAAATAAAATAATTAGCTAATGCACATATACGTTTATTTTTACAATTAGTGTGTTTATTACATGCATGCACCTAGGAGTATGTATTTTAATTCACAGTATCAGACATATTTTGAATAGAAATTTTTAGTTGAGATAATAGGTATTAATGATATTGTGATACATGGAGAGCTATAAATAATCTTATAGGCAGTTGTAACATGCTGTTCAAATATTAAGAAAATCATATTAATTTAATTCCTAACCTTACTCAAATGGCATAATGCTAACAGTCTCACATGGGTAAAGCCTGCCCAGCTGCTGCCAACAGAATAAATGAAGAGGAGCACATTCCATTTGTTTAACTGCATAACTGAAAGCTCTCTCTAGACCAGAGAGAATAAAGGTCTAATCTTCTGCCACTAGAAGACATTTTCTCTTCACGGAGAGCTGAAGGGCCTACTAGTGTCTATTCATCACTGCTGCAAGACTTTGTTAATATCTGTTTTCTGAGAAGTCCCAGCTAACAGTAAAAGGCTTAGACCGTGTTAGAAAGGCTACCAGAAACATTGCTTAAGGAATTAACATGCATTTTTAATTAGCATGGCCTTGCTTCACTCTCTTGTCCGTCCTGTGAAAGATAACTTGTCTCAGTCTTATCAGAGCACGCTTTGCCCTTACAGCTACACTCCTTGCAGTTTTGTTGCCATAATTATTATAGTTGTAAGTTCCTTTTTGAAAGCAAAGAAGAAGGCTAAAAAAGAGGATGATTTTTTGTTCTGATAAAACACAAAGAAAAAATAAAACCATCACCTTATCATGGTTTTAGATAGCAGTGGAGGAAAACAGAGAAATTTAGAACAGTTATAAGGGGAAAAGTAAGAAGATTAGTTTGTGTGCAAGAATGCTGATAGGAACATAAAAGGAAAGAAAGGGAAACTAATCAAAACCAACTTTAATATTTTATATCAAAGTAACTGAAATAATATGATAGTTGGGAATAAAAAAGGAATATGAAAGAAGCTTCTGAAGAAAAGGCGCTGTGATTTTACTTTTGGAAGGATCAACATTCCTGAAAACAGAGAGAAAGAGACATAAAATCACCAGAGCAGGGAGTCACACTGTGGGTGCAGAGATGTGTTTGAGAGCTGTGACTGCAGACAGTATACATGAGACTGTAGGAGCTGCTAAGGTTGAATAATGAAATCAAAAGGTTTAGGGACAAGGAGAGACCATGAGAACATCAGGAGAAGAAGCAAGGAGGTAGCAGAATGGGTAACAGTGAGACGCTGAAGCTGGCACAAAGAAGCAGCCAATGTCACGATCGCAGGGTCTGAGACACAAGGGATTATGGAGACTAGAGCAGAAAACATGGCAAAAATACATTTATTTTAGAGGAAATAAAATAGATGGCCTTATGAGAAGTCAAGGGACTAATATGGGACAAAAGAACATGTGTCCTATCTCTGTCTTCGAACCTCATCAGAAGGATTCATCGTATCACTAAACTATAGAGAAAAGTAGTAGGATTGGAGCAGCAGGATATGCAAGGTCTGTTTGACAAGGATGGGGCCAAAAAGTGGTGTGAAGCAGTAGCCTGTGATGTTCAGATTTCCCACTAAGGAGGGGAAATGCAATATTCATTTTATTGTAGCCAGCAGTGTCTATGCTGTTTCTCTTGACAGCTTCTCTTTGTCTTGAATTTTAGTTGAGTAACAAGCCAGATGCTTCTTGGCTCCCCACAATGTACGTGGGAAGAGTCGCCACTGCTTTTATCTTTTCTGCCCTGAGAAATCTGGGTTCAGGGATGCTTTTGGATATAAGGGCTATTTTCAGAGAAAGGAGGTTTCTTTGCTCTGAAGAATAATGTTTTATCTTCTCTTGCTTTAGTAATAGCACTCTGTCAACTGCCTTTCAGTCATTTAGACAGAATGTTTAAGCCAGAGCTCCTTCAAGAGGTAGGTAGTTCAGGTCTACAGAGAAAGAAAAAAAGATGCATTTTTGGTATCAGTTGGAATACATGTTAGGCATGTGCGAACTCAAGCTTTATTGAAATAAGTCTGATGACTCTGAAGACAATGGAAGGTATGAAATGGGTTTGAAGAGCTGGAGACTCAGTCCTAGAAATCTTGGCTTATGTAAATTATCTTTAAATATGTTCATAGACTTATCAGCTTGAATTATGTGGCTCTAGTAACCAGTGAAATGCTCATGGAAGGAAAAACCCAAATGAGGGTTAGAAAAACAAAGCTTAAAATTGTATCTGGGCAACTAAATTTACCGGTATATACAGGAATATTAGACCAGCCTGTAGTCCTGAAGCTGATTCATGATGACTGCTGTTATCTTGATCCTTTTTAAAATGCTTGCATTTTTCTTGTGGATTTTAAAATTGAAAGCCCATAATGAATGAGTTCCATAGGATTCTCGAAAGACATACCGAATGCAAAACTACTGAGTACAGAGTTACAATATCCTCATTAGAAATGGTCAATTAGACTTCAGCAATATTTTGTTTAGCCAGGCTCAATGGTAATGGCAATCTATATCCACTGATGTAAATTATTAGCATCTTCTAAAAGCTCCTGATAAAAATTGACAAGCTAGACTCTTGCTAAAAGCATAAGATATGGATTCCAGATGTGGGCACAGGACAGCTGCAGAATGAGTTAAAACATCATAAATATGGAATGAGGATGCAGAAGAATGGAAATAATTTTGTGTTTTTCAGTAAGTGTTTTTGAATCCCTTTCCTTTCTCCTGTTACTTGATAGTGGCTGTGAAAAATCTGGTCCATTTTTATTACATGCATATTTAAAGGACACGATTTTGAAAAATCAGTCTGTATTTCTGTCTATGTGGCATTATGCAGATGCTTAATTGGGGATATGTTTTCCTCCTACATAAAAAGTGGTATGTTCAGAATTAAAACTGGATTTATTTTCTTTTCACCATGGGTTTTGTTTGTTCAGCTCGAATGTGGTCAATCAATATAAATGTATTTTAGCACAACAAAGGCAAAAAACAAAGACAAGGAGAACCACGTAAATGCGCACATTAAGAGGGTCAGGAGCTGACAACAAAATCCTCTAAACTTAGTTGTGTATGGGTGTTATTTTTAGTCCACTCTAGGTAAATTATTCTGTTCAAGCTAGGCAGTAACTCTAAAAGAAATCTATTTGTAAATGAAACTTGAAGAAAAACAAATCCGGAACACGTGCCTGAAAATTGCAAAGCCATTATCATATTGAGAGCCATGACTATGAGAAATGGTCCAACAGAACAGTCACAGCTGAAGAAATAAGGAGACAGGAGCTATTTAAACAAGAATTAAATGACACCATGAAGGCATGAAGGATGGTGAAGTCCACAGCTGGCAGACGAAACAGGCGTTGCAAGTATTAATTGTTTCTGCTCAGCCCTCCTCCTTTCATATATCAAGATAATTACACTCTAAGTTGTCTGATTAGAAAAATGAGAGAATGGTTAGAGTTCAGAGTTTGAACGAACACTTGAAAATACTCAATGGGCTGTCTAGCAGCCCATGCTTTCTGCTTACCATAATAATAAATATACCATGCTATGCCTCTTATTGATTTCAGGAAACTTTGTATCAGCTTTCCAGTGTAAGAGGGCACTGCAGCCTCACTCTTATATGTGTTAGACACCTGCAAAGTAATCATGGGAAATTATAGGGTGAGGTGGGGATGACTCTAACACTTCAGTAATGCTCACTGAAAATAGTTCTTCCAGTGCTCCTGTACTCTCAGTCAGCCCAGGGCTGTCTGGAGCTCCCCCAGAACTAAAAGGGTTAAGTGTAGTATGTTCCTACTTGCACCATTGTTAAGGGTCTCATTTCCAAGCAAGCTATAATTTAATTATTAATAAGAATTACAAGTCAGGAATGCCAATTTTGTGTGGCATAGTTCACTCATACAAACTGAGTGCTCATTGGCTGCAAATACTCATGAATGCAAGCAGCAAGACTTAACAAAATCCTAGGCAGACGTTTTTCTTGTAAATCAATGATTAAAAATACTGGGCTGGATTTATCAAAAGGAGAATGGGTATTGTGCAAGGTGTTCATCTTTTTTTTAAACTATATGGCAGAAATGAATCTTTTTATATGATATTCAGGCACAATGGCTAATGGACAAATTTTTATCATTCCAGAAAACAGATGCATGTCAGGATACAGAGCAGTTCAACTCAATTTAATTATTAAAAATGGTATTTTATTTTTACAACAAAATCCTTATATATGCTCTTTGTCCTATTTTTCTCATATAGTGTTCTCACTATCTCCTTTTTTAGGTAACTACAAGGAGAATATTATTTCCTTGTTATGCAAATGTCAGCCTTTCGTTAAATTCTGATGTCCATCTCATCTCTCATGAAAAATACACAGCTCTATGACTCTTTCTTCACTCATTTATTTATGGTGTAGGGAGGCTCGTACTCCCCAGACCATAACAGCTCACTCTTTGATTCTCCAATGGGCATATTTCTGGAACACCAGATTCAAATTTTTCTGTCGTTGTTGTTTTGGTTTGGTTTGGGTTTTTTTGTTGTTTTGGTTTGTTTTGTTTTTTAAGCAATGAACCTCAAGGAGAGAGAGAAAAGAAAAGCAAAGAGACAGTCTACTGTCCTTCTCTTTCATTTCCTCTTTCCATTTTTCTTTGGCCAGCTTTCAATGCTAAATGTCTGTCCAGTGACTCCTCATCGGATACTCAAAAATACAGTATGCTGTGCTCTTACTCTCTACTCTGTCTTTTATTACACTTGGGCTTCTGACATATATTTCTAAATGTTTGTAAAATATATTGCTGCTGATGGTCACTGACCTGCATTTCTACTACGGATTATGGAGAATAAAACTGAATGAAGCCTTAGTGGAATGTGAATTATAATAGTCTGTTATGGTTTTTTTTTTTTCTTTTTCAAGAAAGAATTTGAAGTGAGAAGTGCAGATTCATGTGGCATTTTCACAGCCATGAATATCTTGTCCCACTGACTGCAGTGGAGTATTTCAATCTCAAAATATTTTCCTGGCCAGTTTTCATTTCTGTTCTGTATACTTCCAAGACTTTTGCTTGGCTGTATGAAAAAGTGCTAGCATTCAATTAAAAGATACTGCATGTCTATCAGAAGTGACTGGGTATCGCCTCTGGATATCAGGGTATCAAAGAGACAGCTATCTCTGGGGTTTTTGGGGACTGATCGAGGTTCCTGGCTTTCTAAATCACTGCAAGCAACTCTGTGAGACAGTTAACGAAAGTAACAATTATCCTTTACTGTGTCTTACAGGAGTATACGGGAAACCAATCCCTACTCTGAAGTGTCACTCTGCATTAATATGAGTTATTTTATTGTGTGCCAGGCAATAGATTTTATGCCCTTAGCAAAGATAGTTTCTCTGGTGCTGAGAGAACAGCATCTTGGAAGAAAAAAGCTATGCCAAAAGGAAAGTATGGGCTTAATTCTCATTTCACACTTATGTTGCTGTATTTCTACTGCTGTTAGCTGAGCAGCCTTTGATTTATGCTAGTATAGGCAAGATTAAAACCAAGTCCTCAATATCAAATGTTGGCTTTATGTATCTTTTTATTATTTGTACAGAAATGAAAACCCATACAATTAAATTGCTTAGATAGAAAGTTTATTGTTTTGGCCAAATTAGAGGTGTATAGAATTAGCACCCCAATGTAATTTATTTTCTTTGTAGGCAGATATTAGTTTCCTTTTTTTTAAAACCATGTTTGCCTTATTTTCTCTAAAATTGAAATATAGATAGCATATATTTTGTTATGTATACATTAAGTTGATATTATGTCAATCAAAAAATGAAAGATGAAGATGACTTATTTCGTGGTCTAGCTGATTAACACTATCATCTGGTATATGTTAGTGAATTCTGATTTTATGGATAACTCGTGTCTCCATCCAGACAGCGTATTTTATTATATTTATCTTGGGCAAAAGTGTGATAGATATATTTTCTAGCTCTAAGACTATTCATACATTTGCAACCTTGTGAAGGATAAATCTGATTTTTTTGTGGAACTTGGGCAATTTTGAGCTTTCTTGCATTTACTATTAACAACAGAAAAATATGTAAATGAGTGAAGGAATAAAGTAGAGTCGATTTACAAAGATGAGATATAAAGAAGCTGATATAAAAGGTCTTTTATCTACTGTAATGCAGCGCTTGTGAAACAAATTGAGCCTTTTAGTCGCCATATGGCACTTTCAGAGCTCCATTATTGTCCGTATATCCTAGACCTCTGCTCTAGCCAACCAAATTTCTCCTCACATTGTGCCTTATTTACTTCGTTATGTGCCATTCACATTTTCCATTTGACCACTGATTCTGATTGGAAGGAAGAAAATGATTCATCTCATAAGAACAAATGAGGATGTTATCAGAGACAAGAGCAGTAAAACTAAGCAGTGCCTCCTGCTTTTTTATTATTATTATTGACCAAAAAAAGTCCAAACTGCTTTTATCCACTAGATAAAACTAGAAGCAAAGTCTTCTGCCCTGCAGAGAGGTACAGTATACATTCTAAGCATATACCACCTGAGATAATAAAGTATAGGTCTAAATATAAATCTACTGGATTAAAAGTAGTCACAATAGGTATCCTGATGTAAGTACATTATAAAAAGTATAATTGGAGAGTTGACAAAGCTGGAGGACAAATAATGCCTGATCTGGGGACCTCTGAAATAAATGTGACCGTTTCGTTCTGCTTGAAAATAGATTTTCAATCAAATCTATAAAGACATGACTTATGAAAGCATTTTCGTTATCTGAATATCAGTTGGAAAATGAATGCAGTAATTTATTTCCAGGGAAAATTTTACATTCATTCAAAGTCATGATGAAAGAGAATCAAAGGAAAATGTGATTTTGATCCATATTTTAATAAATAAAAAGAGAGAGAGAAAGAGAGGGGAAGGGGAAACCTGAAGGCTGGAGACTGTTTGAGATGGTAGGTCATTTATTTGGAAGGAAAGCTCTGTTGAATTAAAGAGAGTTAGAGATAATGTAGCCTTTACAGAAGGACTTCTGGAGGTTCTGTGTCCCTTTTGCAAGTTATCAATTCGAAGTAAAAGTATTTAGTTTTCTATATCTCATAGGCTAACTTGTCAACAGAGTAATAATAAATATGAAAACAAATGAGAGAGAAAATGGTTCTATTCCATGAGTAAATATGTTACGGATTTAAAAAAAAAAAAAAAAAAAAGGGAAAAGAGTCAAGCATCAAAACCCGTCCAAAACTTCAATTCAGTGAAGAAACATCATGATTCCTTGCAGAAACATCATGATAGGGTCATGAATAACAAAAACATACACACATGCAGCAGCTCCCTGTCTCTTTACAGGTATAAATACTTGTTCTGGCATGCTTTAAAGTTTTTCTTTGCCATTTATTATTCTAAAGCTTTTTTTCTTCACCGTTTTTGAAACTTGGATGTTTCTTCCAGCAGTCTTAGAGCCTGCATGCAGAAACAGTGCCAGCAGGATAGCTGAGAGAAGAGCAGATCATGCCACAGGCAAACAGGAGACACCGAGGGGGGCTGAGGGTGAGGAATCCACCTCTCTGGTGATGGAAGTACCTGGGTAACTTCAGCCTCTGTTACCAAAGACTCTGGGTACTGAAAAGCAAAATATTTTGCTTCTTTTCTGGATCAATGAAAACAACCAAAGTCTTTAAATCACTTCACTTGCTCTCTTGTCAGATAAGACATACAAAAACAGTTAACAAGGAAGGGGGAGGAAGCCGGTTCCTAAGATGGGAAATTATTTTTGGACATCACTCCTGTAAGCAAAACGAGAAACAGGAATCTGAGAGAAGTTAAGAGAGTAGGGGAAATCCCGGCCCTGGTGCAATGAATCACGAAATTCCCACTGGTTTAAATGGGAATGGACTTTTTTTCCTTTGCATACAGGTTTTACCACATATAGAAAATACATTCTCCAATGCCATTTAAAAATCAGAAATGCTGAGAATTTAAATGATAACTGTAGTCTAAATTGAGTTATAACAGCAGCTAATGAAAAAGAAATAGTACATCAGTCTCCGATAAATTTCCAGGTACCATTTCCTTACAACACCAATAGTAAGCATAATAATAATGAAAGGGAGAGAAGCTCCTCGCTCAGTACATCTGTCTGCTGCCAAGAGTGTGGCAATCACTACCGAATACCATATTCTTCCCATTTTCAAGCTGATGTGACCATCTCCCAGAGTTTCTTACGTTATTCCCATGCCTCAAAGTGCTCTCTTTCCCTTTTGTGCGTGTTCCTTGGCTGTCAGTGCTCCTGTTGTGTCCTACTTCACTGAGGCCACACAGAGCCTGACAGCGAGCTCTGGCACCAACTGTAAAAGCTTTTCAGCAGAACAGGCAATGTCTATAACAAGGACTTTGGACTCGATGAAATACACATAAATCCTCCTAAATGTATAAATAATTATTTACTCAATTTGCCTTCCGTGTCTAAGTATTTGAAGGCATCTGCCAAAAGCTCTGGACAAAGAGGGGTTTCCAGCCTAAATCGATTTGGAAGTACAACAATGTAAAATAATTTGGGAAAGTTCCCTAGGACCCTTCAGACTGTTTGACCTGCCGTATACCCAAACGTGAAGCTTGAAGACTTTGTTCTGGATTTCCATGGCTAAGTTTGCATGCGAAATACCATGTTGTTTAGTTCTATTGAGGTGAGGCTTGAGGACTGAAAATAAGAAAACAGGCTTTATTAAGGGAAAATAGCTCCCGTCTTTAAAGACTGAGACTAATTTCTCCACACAAACACAGTATTTAATGGTATTCTGAAAACCCAATCGCTAATTCTGTAAACACCTTATGAGATAATCTTTAGGAAAAGAAACCAAACATAATGAACAGGAAGAGAGTGTTAAAAAAACCAAAGTGACTGGGTTCATTGGGAGCCTGGGAATTTTGAAAGAGAGCATAGATTTGCCTAACATTGAGTTTTGCACCTTCAGCAATATTCAGCCATTTGCAAGTGCTGTTCAAATACTGTTATTTTTACATTCTTCTCTGCTATATTGTGAATTATCCTCAGATCATCTTTCATTGAGTAAGGAGGGTAGAAACTAGGGAAATAATAGAAGGACACAGGGCATGAAAGGCAGAGGAATTCCTGCTGCATGGCTGGCTAACTACTCAATGAAAAAGCAGCTGGGGGGGTGGCTTTTTCTGTTACTCTGAATTGTGAACAGGGGTTTCTAAATGCAGAGGCAGTCAACAGTGCATCTGCACATTAGCATTTGTGTAGTAATTTGCTCTACAAATGCAGTATTGATTTCTTAGAACATAGTGTACACCTTCAGGGATTGTCCCTAAGCGAAGGAATCTTTGGCTTTTTGCTTTTCAATCCCTTGCAAAGGGTTCCACAATTCTAAATGAGCTCCCTGGCTACAGAATTTATTACAGTGTAGTTCTGGTCTTCTCTTACCCTTTAATTTGACCTTTCTAGAGGTAGTCTAATAATTTTCTGTCCTAAGAAGTTAATTAAGAATTGAACATTTCCACCTGTTAATGCAGTAAAGTGTGGTTGTTCTTTTCCTAGAGCATATTAATACTGTCGCTAATTGAGACAATAATTGTCATGACATGAGACCCCTCATTTTGCTCTGAGTTTTACCTGTGGGAGGATCAGACTATGACCTGACATGGGAGCTGTAAACTCCAGTAACGAGAAAACATGTTGTCAATCACCCTGTAAAGGACAGGTTTCAGACTGGCTTTCAGATTTGCTTTTCAGGACAGCACGAGCCTCAGCACAGTTGCACTTCTAGGGAGTAGCTGAGAGAGAGAGAGATGTTTTCAAAGCCTTCAGTAATGGGATGCCACATCCCAAAGAAAGAGGTGCACCATTTCACTTGGTTTTACTGATGCAATAGGTGAAACATAGAGGACACAGTAGACTCAGTGGGATGATTTAGCAGATCTGAAGAGAAGCCAGATTTCTTTCATGTCAGATCAGCTTCTTGTTCACTATATCACAATACCTCTCAGGAACACCACTTGAAGTATGTTTATTGGTCAAGATATTAGATTGTCTTTTGCTTTGCACCTTGGAAAAAAATCAGTGTGAAGTTCTATCAGAAGTATTTTGGAGGCAAGAAACAGAGATAAGGATAGGTTCAAGACGCAGTTTGCACCTGGAAGTTTTGCCTGTGCTGCTTGTGTTAACATGAGATTTTGGGTTCTGACTATCATGTGACATGGGGTCAGGATTTAGGCTTCTTTCATTCTGCCAGGCTGTAGTTAAACTCCAGGGTCTAACTTTATTTTGTATAATTTAAGATCTCATATCTCTTTGGACCTCAACCACAAAATGTATCTGCGAATTATCATTATTTGACTTGATATCTTTTAAAAGACTGTATACCTTTAAAAACAGTGGTTCACTGATGGAAACCTGTAAGATGATAGTTCTTGGTCCTCATTCTTGTTCTGTGTGACATTGGGTGGAAAAATAGTTTAATAGTCACGCTTCCATAACTATTGAATGAAATAATTTGTATGTAGCTATGTACCTCGTGTGAGGACTGATTACCAATGTTTGTACTTATAGAGGAAAGCACAATTTTTGCATTTGTATGAAAGGCAGAGAGTAGAAAACATCTACTCTGAACTCATTCTAGGTTGAATATCATCTGTCCATAGCAAAATGCATAGAGTCATCTGTCATAGTCTGTCAGTAGTGAAATGTTAGAGATAATGATTAGTGGGATCTTTTTCTACAGGTAAGTTTTCCACAAGTTTTTAAAATATTTGCTAATCATTTATATATGTGCCTTTCTTTTCAAGATTTGAACTCTCAGCCAGATTTCTTCAGCAAGGTAGGGAAAATCAAAAGCACAGCTTCCCATGTTAGAAGTGCATTATTCCTGGCTACAGTTTCTTTTTTTTTTAACATGCTGTTACCTTCTGCCTGAATTCAGTGCACTCAAGCATCCTCTTGGTGTTCAAAACTGCTACTGCCTCCTATTCAGATATCTTCATCAATCTCTTCATGACTGTTCCTAAGGTTTTTGTTTTTCTTTCTTTCTTTTTTTTTTTTTCAGAGGATCCAGGCTGTTCAAAGCCCATCCATGTGTTAAAAGTCTGATTAAACTTTCAGTGTAGTTGACAGGTCTAGCCGTGGGGATTCCAGATTAACCATCTGGAGTCATTTGATCTTAAACAGTATTAAAATAATGTTTTAATAGACCCATGTTTGAAAGCTACCATGTTTATAATCCAATAAATGCTATCTCAGTATCAGCTTTTATTCACTGAGGAAATGACTTTTCTCTCAGCCACACCTACTCAGGTTTTTTTAGAGTTTTTGCAAATTTATCTCATCAGGCTTAGTTATCCACTCTATACAATAGTGTGCCATATTTTTATTGAGCACTTGCTTAAAATACACTATAAAAGTAACATTTCAAACAGTTATTGTAGGGCCTTGTAAACCCTCTACTGCATTTTTGTAGGAATATAAAAGATTTTCTGTACCATATAAAAAAATTTCTATGGTCACCTGCTCTTCTGTTAACAAATCAGTCCCTAGGGCAGCCCAGTTAGGTTGGGCTGAAATCAGCTGTCCTCCCCTAAGGAACCCAGCAGTCTCAGATGTGCCTTTCCTAAGGGCTGTCAACCTGATCTACTGCTAGAGCAAGATGCCTTTTTAAAGTAGAGAAATTGCTTTTTGTAAGGGCTTTTCTTTGAATTTAGCCGAGCTCTGACTTCAGGATGCTTTAGGTCGGGGGTGTCAAACTCATTTTCATCGGCGGCCCCATCAGCCTCACGGTTGCCTTCAAAGGGCCAAATGTAATTTTAGGGCTGTATAAATACTGTATACAGTATACCATAAATATATTCGGCCCTTTGAAGGCAACCACGAGGCTGATGGGGCCGCCGGTGAAAATGAGTTTGACACCCCTGATTTAGGTATATAAATCCTAACACCTGAGTTCCCTCTCGATCTTGACTTGCTGCTCTGACTACAAGTTAGCTTCATGAGAGCTGAGGACAGAAAACAGCGAAACACTGTGACAGAGGGTGTCCTTGGGCTCTGCAGCTGGAGACACTAACCATGACATCCAAAGCGTGCAATCTATATGCAATATAAATAAATAACTTTCCAGTAGATCCTCCTTTGAAGGGAGGCAATGGCATTAGAAAACACAGTTAGTCAGAAATCCTTGCTAAAATGCCGATTGTACAGAGCTATTTCCATAGCCCGTTGTGGAATCAGCTGCCTCCTGCAAGCAAGCAAGAGGAAAAGATAAGGAAGGATTTTTCTCTCGTTTAGCCAGTCCTTTTTCCCCACACAACCTCTAGTTCACTTTTAGTATCTCTTCTTCTTTCCCCTTACCTCTCCGATCTGTCAATTTGCATCATGCACTGCACCAACCAGAACTCTTTATCAATGAATCTGACTCTGTGAAGTACTTTATCTGGACAAACAATACACTGTACTGATAAGATTATATTGAAAATATGGGAAATGCATGGTAGAGTTTTCTGACAGTACCTTGGTACCTTAAATGACGTTCACACACATTAAATCTTTCTTTGAAGTAATTGTCTTCCAAAAGTAGGAATTCTGCTATAGTACAGATTAGTTTTTATATACCATTATTTAATAATTGTTTTTCTGAACAACTCATCAAGGAAAGTTTCAGATTAAGTAAACATTTTTAGAAAGTATTTGGGAGATATATAATGCTACAACTAACAGTAAAAGAAACTAGAAATGCCAGTCAAAATACCTCATTTCCCAGAGTTCTCTACAGACAAATGATCAGATTATTCCAGCCTGGATTATTCAGCTTCTGTAATGCAGACAGAATACAGCATAGGTACAAAACAGATAGAATAGGCATATCTTGAAAAGAGAAAATAAATAAATGAACAAAATTCAGTAATGAAATAACATTTACTACTGTTTACTGCAAAAATTACAGCTTCCTTTTCTGACAAAAAGATATAATGATAGTTATTTTGTCAGTGTAGTCTCTTGATCTGTCTTAGAAACCTGAGATGGATACAGCTTTCAGGATCCATTGTGTTGAAATGTTACAATTATGAAATATTTTCATTCTGCATAATACTACCACATTTTCAATATAATAATCACTCGTGTTTAAATACTGTATTTTAGTCAACTAAGTCTTAATAAAGCTATACAAACCTTATTGATAAAAGTTTTCACAGTAAGAACCACCATTCCATAGCATTTGGCAGAATTGTGCAGCTGAGAAAGGGAAGTGTTAGCAAGAAGCTGTCCAACCTACATTTTAATTGTCACTTCCCCACTTGCTGTAGCTCTCATTGCTATTATTCAGCAACTTCTCTGCTCTCTAGAAGGCCGCTGTACTATATCTTAACATATTCTAAGGAGTGGCAGCTGGAAGCCTGGCAGAGTGCTCTGTGATTCCTAAAATTATATTAGATGTGTATGTGTAGGCATCTATCCACCTTCTGGATAGGTGTGGACATCTGGACATCTGGCTGGCAATATCCCAAAGGTGCTTCCTAGAAGGAATTATAGAGTTATTCTCATGTACAGCCCAGGGCCCAGCAGTAACTTACGTTTTGTTTAATGTTGAAGATGTTTATTATTTCGCGGTGATGATTAGTTTAGCCTATTGGGAAGGTAACATCCCATTTTGACTGGTATCTCTTCACCATCAGAGAATAATACCCCACACGTACCTTGTTTCTCTTTTCAGCTTTGGATAGATTTTCTGTGTGTCATGTTTCTTTCACAGTAATTGAATCTTGCCCACACAGTAGCCAGTACAAAACCTGAAGTGATCAGACTCTGCTTTGCATCTCATCCGCTCTTGTTATAGCTGTCAGACAAAGTTATGCCCTGTCTAGATTCATAACAACTTTAATTATGTTTTTCGTATATTGGCCTGAAAAAAGACAGTTCAACTATCTTAAGATTTTCCCTTACAATGGGGACTCAACAAGAAGTATGAATCATTATTGACACACTCAAAATAATCTGTCATGCTGCTTTAAAATACTAATGAGAAAACCCTTGAGTCTTTTGATATTAGTAGTTGTTTCATGTTGTAATTGAATTTGAAAAGCTCTGTTAAGATTTTTATCCTCTGACAGTAGCTTATTATTTCTAATAAAATAGTTTGATAAGTGGTTTAGATGGCAGCAGTCTGAAGAAGCTCTTTGCACGTAATCTTTCTGTGAACAATGTGAGCTAACAAGGCACTGTAAATGCAGTCTCCCAGATCCTGAAGTTTTAAGGGAGCACATAATCGTAAGATTTCCACAGAGGTCATGTTTTCTAGAGGTCTGATCACCCTTGCAATTCTCATCTGGACTTCTTATAACTGGTTCTCTGCTGAAGGGAAATCTCCAACATATACACAATATGTGCAACTGGTGCCTTATTGGTGCTGTGTGCTAAGGCACTCCTGATTCACCTGGAAATTCGGTTTTACACCTCAGTATGCTGTCTGATTTTTTTCACAACACTTTGATATTATCAAGCCATACTCAGGTTGTGATTCATTATTCTGTGGAACTGCTATGTAGCCTGTTGTTCACCCTGTTCTGTCTTGGAGTACTTCATTATTCCTACGTAACTACAGTAATTTGCACTTGGCCTTACTGAGTCGCATCCTATTTTTTTCCAGACTTTTTGTCAGATTGTTAAGATTACTTCAGTTCTAATCTTGTCCTCCATGGAGCTTGTGACTGCTGCCAGCTTTCTTCCATCTGGAAGTGTAAAAGGCATAATATCTCTTCAGATAACCAAGCGACTAATGAAGCTAGTGGCTAGTGCTGGACCTAGGTGGAATTCTGTGGAGGCTCATTGGCTACCATCTCTTAATCTGATGGAGAACAATTAGTAGCTATTTCTGAGTGCAATTTTCAAGCCAGATGTTCAATCTACATAACAGTACTTTGGTCTAAGCAATATTTTCATGGTTTGCTTATAAGAACGTCAAGGACTGTCAAAATGCTTATTAAAATCAAGCTATGTCATACTTGTCGCTCCTTCCCTGACCACAAAGCCCATTATTATCTCTCCTAAAAGTGAACAGACTTGATTTAGCATGATTCAGTTTCTGATAAATTCGTATTGGGTCTTACTTATCACCTTGTCTTTTTACTAGTATGTTTACTCACCCACTAATAATTTGATTCCTTGTTTCAATAAGTTTATAGTAAATTAAATTAGGGATATAATTCTGTGGATCCTCTTTCCCTTCTCTTTTCCTGTCTTTGTGTAAAGAGAAAGGGACAGTCTTTCGGTTTCTGTTCTTTAGCCTCTCTTGTTTTAATCAAATTCTCACAAGTGTGTTCTAAAATGCTTGAGATTGCTTTAGCCAGACTCCTGCATGCTTTGAGGTGAATTCACCGAATCACACAGAATCACAGAATCACAGAATGTTAGGGATTGGAAGGGACCTCAAAAGATCATCTAGTCCAATCCCCCTGCCGAAGCAGGACACCTAGGTGAGGTTACACAGGAAGGCGTCCAGGCGGGTTTTGAATGTCTCCAGAGAAGGAGACTCCACGACCTCTCTGGGCAGCCTGTTCCAGTGTTCCGTCACCCTCACTGAGAAGAAGTTTCTTCTCAAATTTAAGCGGAACCTCTTGTGTTCCAGCTTGAACCCATTACCCCTTGTCCTATCATTGTTTGCCACCGAGAAGAGCCTGGCTCCATCCTCGTGACACTCACCCTTTACATATTTATAAACACTAATAAGGTCACCCCTCAGTCTCCTCTTCTCCAAACTAAAGAGACCCAGCTCCCTCAGCCTTTCCTCATAAGGGAGATGCTCCACTCCCTTAATCATCTTAGTTGCCCTACGCTGGACTCTCTCCAGCAGTTCCCTGTCCTTCTTGAACTGAGGGGCCCAGAACTGGACACAATATTCCAGATGTGGTCTCAGCAGGGCAGAGTAGAGGGGAAGGAGGACCTCTCTCGATCTACTAACCACCCCCCTTCTAATACACCCTAATTCACCAGGGCTAGTTCATCTGAATTTCTTCATATTTCTAATTTATGCAAATCATCAATAACATATCCTTCCTTATTCTCACCTGAGTCCTTCATTAGTGTCAGTGGCGTTACTTCACTGACCACAGTTAATCTTTCTACTAAAGAAGGGAATAAAGAGCAAAGACACTGGATTTTTCAGCCGTCTCAAGGCTGTGGTTCTGTATTCCTTCCCTTGAAGGCAATACCGTTTAACATAACCAGACTTTACCCCCAGCTGCTCAAACCCATGCCTCCAGTTGGCCGGAGGAGACGTTTGCTCAGCTGCAGTGGGCTCCCCAGTTGAAGGGTAACCTGCCCATGCTGGAAAATAATTACTGCTGCCACATGCACCTACAGCCTCAGGGTCACATCACCAAGGACTGTGACAGCTTGTTGTTTGGGTTTGTTTTTTATTAGTAATGTGCCACTGGATACTTTTTATTATGCTTTTTTCTCTTTTTAGTTTTATCATGTGTCCTGACCTGAGTTCCTCCCTATACACTTCAGTTTCTATTTTATGTTTGTCTCTGATAATCTGTATGCAGGTCATCCAAGAGATTGTTATTGAGCCAAATCCATCACTTTCTATGCTTCTGCTTGGAAAAGTTTGTAAGTGTTCAGTGGGTGTTCTTCCAGTCGGTCCAACTGCTTCCTTTAACTTCTTTCTGATGGACTTGTTTGCCCCTAGAAGCCACATTGCATCTTGGGTCACTGCAGTCTGGTTCCTGAGTGTTTACTCTCCTCGTTCCACTGTTCTCCTCCTAGATTAATCTCTAGAGGTTCAGGGTTTCTGTAGTACAAGCTGTCTTCCCATTCAATGTTGTCTCTTATAAATGTTATCAGTTTTATTCATTATAACATAACAAGGAAATTTAATCCCTTTCACAGGACTTTCTGCATGAAAGTGAATAAAATCATACAGATTTTAAAGTTTTCTTAGTATCAGTTCTTACCTGTAAGGGAATATAAGGAATACTTCATTTTTTTCTTCACAGTGATGCAAATTTTTAGAGAAACCATATAGAAGACAAAATTGGTGTTCTTAAAACAAATAAAAATATTTATCTAAGAATATTATAAGTTTACAAGAATTATTAACAGTTATTAGGTTTACATTAAAGTTTTTTAAATAAAGTCATCAGGCACGTGTGTTTTAATTTTTTCACCAGTAAAGATGCACAAGCTATTCCTTCTGTCTTAAAGGAACTATATGAAAATTATTTCTTTGTTTAGATGAGTTTGGGAAATTGTATTATACTCTTTAATTCACAGTTTGTTCATTCTGAAATATCCTTGTCACTCTGGACACGGAGTCAAGTGCCTTGTAAATATCTTTTTTAACTGTGCTTGTGTTCGTGATCCATGTCGCAATCTGAAAAGACAACTTATTCTATAAACTTCTTATGGATTTTGTTAAAACATTTAGCAAGCAAATCAGGGACTAAGCAAGCACATTATTATGATAATGTATTTCAATTCAGCTAATGGAAAGGATGGAATATATGATCAAATCAAGACCACAATTAAGACTGAGTCAATGAACCAGTGAGTTCAGTTTATCACGTCATCCAGTTAATATGCTACCAGATAATCCCATTGAATGCACTGGAAATAATTGTTTGTAATTTTTTTTGTGTACATTTTCCTTCCTGCTTAAGACCTCATCAGTGACCAACAGAATTTAGCATTAAGCATGCAAAAAACATAATGAGCCACAGGCCACAGTTTAGGTGTGACTTATGTATTGGTGCGCTGACTATTGCACTTTGGATACTGGGTATTTCCCAGAACAAACAGAAATGTCCCTTGGCTCTGTCACGGTAAAGATATTTTACCATTTCTCTGTTCAAAGTCATTCTTTCCAAATATTATTGGTTTATTGCTCTGTTCATTTTAAATGTAGTAACATAGAATCTTTCCCCAACTTAAAATAAATAAAGGTCAGGTTGAGCATAACACAGATTTTTGTTGATAATTATTTTACAGTATTTAATGTATATATAATTTAGAGATTAAAAGTCTTTGTTGTTTAATGCTGAGAATATTTGGAAGTGTCATTTTGTAAACACACACACATTTTCCCATGTACACATGCAAAGAATGAACCATATCCCTAAGAAAATACAGAGAAAAATTAAGAAAGAATTAGTTCTAGTGAAGCTTGAGTCACACAGTTGTGAATATCTCTAAACAGGCGATAGGGGTTTACCTGATGAATATGAGATCTTTAGGTTTTAGGAAACTTACCGAACTCCCTTAACTAAATCCTCAGGTCACCCTTTTTTTCTGGAGAGCCTAAATGAAGAAAGAGGAGCACTGAATTTTGTAGGTCAGTCTGTAAGAAAAGAAGATGTATAACAAAAGAACAATTTTCTTCTAAGTACTGTTCACTGGGGAACAGTTTTCTCAGGCCATTTTTCAAGACCAACTAGTTGGTATTCTGCATTATGGATACAGTTCAGTCCTCTCCCACTGGACAAACTTTTAGGCCTTTAGTCACAGAGGAAACTTGCTTCTGTGCACAGCTTTTCATTTCAATATGTCTGCTAAATTGACCATGGATGAACTCTTTCTGCTAAAATCTGAAAAATGCAATGACCTCATAGATATGGTTGGTACTTGGAAGATTGATGTAAGATTTTGAGATAAGGTCATGAAGATGAGTTCCATATGAGTCAGCTAAATAGTATTTTAGAAACATAATGATTAATGTAACACATCCTTCCTTTCATTTAAGAGTGCTTTCTTTTCTCTGCAGTTGTTTCAGTTCTTAAGTATTAATGATTTTTTACCAGCAAAGATCAGCTGGGTAGTGTGACATTTTTATTTTTTAAAGACTTCAGAACCAAATCCATAAAGTATTTTGACATTTTGTTATAGCAAATTTACTCATAATTAAACCATAAAAGTTTTCATGACCCAATTCCAATCATAGCCCATATTTCTCACAATGAAAAAAGTTGCAAGGAAATCTCAAAACATGAACTCCTGAGTAATCCCAGAAATCTAGCATGGTCGCTGAGCATCACTCACATCTATCATAATATTTTATGTGAAAGTATCTAACATTATGTCTTCCCTTTCATCCGGAATAGGTAGCATACCAAACTGAATCATTTTCTATGAATTTCAAAACCTGAATACAATCAAACTTTAATTAATGCATTTCAATTCAACAAATAATTGCTTAAAATGATAATATATACATTAAGCCTTGAGCTAACATTTTAATATCTTTCTCATTGTGAAAGTTAAACTTACATACTTCTAATTTTCCAGCTATGTGATTTACAGCTGAATTTAGCAAATGTAAATAGTAAGAAATTGACATGTTTAATGAAGCAAACCTGAGTGCTTAACATCTCCTGGCAATGTGGCCTAGGACTTCCTGGGGCAAATTTGTTGTAGCTGAAATCTTCTTTTTCATAGCCTTCGATGAACATTTTTTTCCTTGAATGTTCCTAATCAGCTTTTGACCCCTGTATCGGTCTCACTAGTCCAGCATGTTCTTGGCATTTATTTCCATGGTTTCATTCTGGTTTGTGTGAAAATGTCCTTCCTTCAGTTTGTGATGAAAGGTAATGCCTTAGTCTGTTATCTGAGAAATTGGTTTGATTTTCTATTGTTCTTATATAATGAAAACTGGGATTAATTATTTTGTGTTCATCTTTTCAAAGCCATTCATTATTTTATTTTTTTCCGTAATTCTGTCGTCAATTGCCTGCTTTCCAAGATTTGTTTAATCTCTCCTTATTCTAAAGCCACCTTTTTTATTATCTTTGACACTTTTCTGTGTATTTGTTCTGATTCAGCTACTTCCCTCCTGAGATGAGGAGAAAGAATTGTGCGTGGCACTGAGGGTGCAGGACACAAGGGATTTGTTCAGTGGCATAATGATGTATTCTACTTTCTATTGCCCTTCTACTGTCTGATTGTCCTTTCTGGCTGCCACTGAGCACTGAGCCAGTGTTTGTAATTAACTATTCGCAGGTTTTCCAAGAGGTAGTAACAATTTCAGAGCCTATTACTGTATATATGTATTTATGGTTGGTTTTCCTTATGTACATTACTTTGCATTTATTGACATTGAATTTCAGCTCTGATTTTATCACCCAGTCACTCAATGTCATGAGATCCATCTACAGTATTTCACAGCGGACTTTCATTTTGCATTGTCACCAACCTTGATTGAGTTCCTTGTCCTATTTCCCAACCATTCATGAATACTTGAACTGCATAGGGCTAAGCATGATTCTTCATAGGGCACTACAGATAACTTCCCCCACTGTGAATACTGATCAACTCCTACGCCATTTATATATCCTCATACTTTGATTGACAGCAGCTCAGTAGAAGTCAGCAGTGTGAGCCCTGGCAACCAAGATGGCAAACCGCATCCTGGGGGCATCAAACACAGCAGAACCAGACAGTCAAAAGAGGTGATTATGCCGCTGTGTTCGGCGTTGGTGCGGCCTTGCCTCAAGTACTGTGTCCAGTCCTGGGCCCCACAATTTAAGAAGGATGTGAAAGCCCTTGAATGCACCCAGAGGAGGGTAACAAAGCTGGTGAAAGGGCTGGAAGGAATGTCCTATAAGGAGCAGCTGAGGACTTTGGGCTCAGCTTTGGAGGCTGAGGGGTGACCTCATGGCTCTCTACAGCTTCCTGAGGAGGGGATGGGGAGAGGGAGGTGCTGAGCTCTTCTCCCTGGTATCTCATGATAGGATGGACGGGAATGGTTCAAGGCTGCTCAGGGGAGGTTTAGACTGGACATTAGAAAGCATTTCTTTACCGAGAGGGCAGTCAAACACTGGCACAGGCTTCCTAGAGAGGTGGTCGATGCCCCAAGCCTGTCAGTGTTTAACAGGTATTTGGACAGTGCCCATAACAACATGCTGTAACTTTTGGTCAGCCCTTTTGCACAGGCAGTTGGACTAGGTGATCATCGTAGGTCCATTCCAACTGAAATAATCTACTCCTGTTCTATTCTATTCTATTCTATTCTATTCTATTCTATTCTATTCTATTCTATTCTATTCTATTCTATTCTATTCTATTCTATTCTATTCATCTGTGAGATTAAGAGATTAATCTTTTTTATTCCATGACAACATGTAATTTTTGAGAAGCTGTCATTAGGGATCCGATCAACAAAGTTTTGGAGGTTCAACTGCCCTGTATGAATTGGATCCCTTACCCCCTGAAGGGCTTTAAGATGGGACAAGGCTTTCCCTTTCTATCTTCTTTCATTCTTCTCCATTCTGTCACATTTGTCACTGTGTCCTCATATTGAATAAGAACACTTTGTGTCAACGTGCTTATTACAGGAGTCAGACTGCCTCCCCTTTATTTTCTTCCAGATGAAAATTGGCTTTTGTAAAAGTTAACATTTCAAAGAACTGTGGGAGTTGTCAATAAAATAGACCTACCCGAGTTTCCTTTAAATGAGCTAGCTCAACTGCTCACAATATAAGAGAATTGTAACAGCAGGGGAAAGAGTGCCATGAAGTTTAATCTGCTAGGTATTTATTCAGCTAGTCTGTGCAGCACTGCATGGTTTAGTAGGCTTAAATTTATTCGTACCTGCAAGGAAGCAAAGGAAGAGGGTTTGAGCAAACAACCAGTCCAATGGAAGCAGAGGAACCCTAGAAACGTACTCCAGATGTCCAAAGCTGCCTGTTTTGGTGATGCCTTCAGCCTTCCCCATGGATATTAAGGTTTCTTCCAAGGACTAAGGATGTACTCCTGAGGACCTGGTGTCCTCCAGGTACAAGGGGGACATTTCTTGATGAAGATCTGTCCAAGCTCTGGATACAAGGAGAAGGAGGAGAAGTAGGCTACCATTTTCTCTGCCTGACTTCTCCTCCTTCAGGCTGTGTAATTCAGAGTGTGCATTTATGTCAGAACAAGATGCAAATAAGCACCCTCATGTATTTCCTAGATTTCTTTAAATCTGAGCTTGTTTTCTGGAAAAAAACGCTATGTGCTGTAGCCAAAAGCTCAGTCTAGGTGAGCTGGAGTCAAGGACTCTGAAGACACGATTCCAGTTAATACCTGTCTCTGGTGAAGACATATTCTCAGTGCAGCAAATTCTGCTTTGGTTCCTTTTGCAGTTGCTTTTACCAGGTGCAGACTCTGTTGCTGCATTTGCGTTTCTTTATAGCTGTAGCCTCAAAGTAGGAGTTAGGGCCAAATCTGCCTCCTGTTTGCTAAAATATCCTGATAGTTGGCTCTGGGGCAATACATTTGCTGCCATTCATACAACCCAGCACATGGAGGCACGCTCATCAGCCATGTAGGGATGGTTTATGCTGGTTTTGTACTGATGGTGGGAGACAAAGTCCTTCCTAGAATGGCTTCAGTGTTGCTTGTGTATCTGCACACTGCCTGATTACGGACTGAGCTTAGGCTCCTTGGAAAAGAAATATTGATTTTGGGTGAACCCTCGACTTCCAGCTGCAGAATCAGACCCACGTGAAGGTAAATGGAACAGTGCAATACAGTGGCAAGTGAAAGCTCTTAATACGAAACAGGAGTTAATAGGATACAAAGCCACAACATACAGGGACTATATACTGCAAGCAAATAAACTGTGCCTGGGACAGGTGGTATAAGAGATCACACTAGTCAGATATAACTGTGGAGAAGCAGCTTCTGAAATTCATTAAGCACTGATAGAAAGTGAAGCTTCATTGCAATGCTTGATAGCTTTTCTGCCCAGTGGGAATCCAACACAAAAGCCTTTTAGCACACAGTTTAACTGGGAATACCTGAGCAAACTGATAACGTTGCTGCTTTTATGATAGCCTTGTTTCTCACATATCACAGCAGGCCACTCCACAAAGCATTGTAAGTCTGGGGATGTGTGCATCTCTGTGTGTTTGTGTGTGTGTGTACGTAGCTCCATCTGCACATTCAGGTAGCAGCTTGAAGGAATTAGACAATATTATCCATAGTAAGAAGAACTACAGTGGGAAGGATATCCATAAAAGAAAACCAACTATCAAACAAGGCTTATTGTGGAATTCTTTGTGTTGCACAGTTTTTGACATCATAGCTGAGTGAAGAGGCTGCTATGTTACCTGCCAAACACATAAATCCAGCCATGTTTCTGATTATAGTGTTGTTTCTCCCAAAGAACAAAACCAGCTCAACTGTGGCTCAAAATTGAGTCATTTGTTGTGTGGTTTAAATATGGCAGATTCACACACAAGTGAAAGCACACATGTAATAGATCATCTGCTAAATATCCTGTTAGATGGAAAGTGATTAGCAAAAACAAAGTGATGCTCAAGAAGGAGTTTCTTCATGTCTTCTATTTCTGATATATTATCTTTCATCACTGTAGCATTTCAATGGATACACACAAAAAAAAGGCAAAACAATATTAGTGTTGGGGACATATAAGTGATTTACTTTGTTTTTCTTTTTCAGAATGAAAAGCCATCATTTGTTTGCCTGTTCTCTCTTTTCTTACCTTCTTAAAGACGGAGGTAAACTTTCTTTGCCAAGAATAGACAGACTTACCATTTATGGTCCTCTAAGGAAGAAAGGATTTTAAGAATTTCCAGTATATATTTACACATCCAAAAAAAAAATCAAAATTATTATTTGTTTGTGATTTTCCTCATCTGTATTGAAAAAAATATTAAGAGAAAAGGAAAATTGAACTGTACACTGTCCAAAAATAATTTGGAATTGCGATCCACAGAGAGAAATATTGTATGCTGCTTTTCCAGCTCTTCCTGCAGACTAGCTTGTAAGAAAAGTTTTCAAACAATCTCTGCTCATCCATGCTGCCTAATACGTATTTCTACACTCTTGTGAATTTTAACCAGCTCTTGGTTATTATTAAAGCCTTTTTTTTCCCTGTGATTTAATCAGTGCTGGGTCTAAGCTGATGCATGTCTTTCAGGCTTTGCAGATTACTTCTGTGGTGCATTTCTGTGTCTGTTACGCCTGAAAATCCTCTCTGGTGGTTCTGCTAGGGGGGCTAGTATGAGCAGATTGGTGTGGATAGAGATTAAATCTTACTTTGCAGTTCATTAGATCATATAACATTTCCTATCATGAGTTAATATGACAGTTTTAGGTTTTATCTGTGGGTTGCTTTTTGTTGTTCTATTTTTCCCCAAGGTATGCTCTGTCATAATTGTTGTTAGTGAAAGCTTTTTTTTTTTCACACTACTTTCAAGCCATGTTTATGGATTAACAGGAGCTATAATAATAATGTGTTCAGTTTTAGCTATTATTACCTAGGTAGTTAAGAAGTGTCTAAAAAGGATGTTAGACAACAGTGAGGATCAGACGGTAGTAATTCTGTTCTTACACTCACTGTCACCCCACTGAAATCTTGAACTAGTTTTTGTTTCTTTGCCACAGTGTGTCTATCTTTAACTAGGTACTGCATCATGGTGATGTAATAGTTTTGTGGATGTGTTATTTACATGGTACATGAAGAGAAATAAATGATTCAGTAGAAAATAAGTAGTTCTTACAGATTACAAGGCATTGTTGGAATTAAAATGTATTCTCTGTGTCTATTGTCACAAATAAGTGGAAATAATACTCTCATTATGTGCCTTCTGATTAAATACGAATGGAAAAAATATCTTTTGGCATTCTATAAACAAAGGACATCTTTCATAATTGTGGTATAAGCAGTAGAAGAATTTTAAAAGCAGTATTAGCATAAGAAATGGCCAAGATTTGCAATATGCTGCTATTCTGAAAGGAGTTTGTTTTGGTACCTCCTATGGGCATAATTGTTTTCCCTGGGATTCAGAAACCTTCCAAATTACCTTGTCAGATGCCAAAGATTTACATTGGCTCTAGTCACTGGCATTCTCCTTCCTTCCTTCCTTCCTTCCTTCCTTCCTTCCTTCCTTCCTTCCTTCCTTCCTCTCTCTCTCTCTCTTTCTCTCCCTCTTTCTTTCTCTCTTTCTCTCTGTCTTTCTTTCTTTCTCTATTTCTTTTTCTCTCTTTCTCTCTTTCTTTCTTTCTTTGTTTATGCTGTTGGGGAAATACAAATGCAGGTTGCAATAGTTCTCATCTTGGCCTGGGAAAATTAGATTGTCAAATACAATTTTTAATTTGAAGACAAAGGGATACTGTGGAGACCAGGATTTGAGAAGAGCAAATACAGGGCACAGCTTCAAAAGCACAGTAGCTAACAGGTATAGTCTTTTCCAGCACACTGCTCTCCTCTCTCAGTGCTAGGTAGATGGTATTCAAGAGGAATTATCTCCTTCAGAATTAGCCAACAGCAACCTCTATGTATTAACATTTTAAGAGCAGACGTTTATTTTATTATCTCTGCTCACTTGTTTCTCCCTGATCAATATAACACAAAAGTACCCGTAAGCTCCTTTCACCCATTTTTAGAGTCCTTAACACATTTTAAGGCCTATCAGAGTTGTGGCCTCTGGGACCTCTTCACTACAGCTGTGAATGGTAAAGCATGACCAGACTGGCTCTAGGTGTGCTAGTGAAGTTGGAAGACAATGCCCCTAAAGCCTGAATTTTATTCAAGTCAAATCCAGTAGATTTTATGGAGATGTGGGAAAGAAAAAAAAAGTGTAGACCACATAATGTACTTCAGAAATTGCTGCTGCCATATCCTGCTATGTTTTCTGACATTTCTTCTGTTGTTTGTCTTCTTTTATGTTTCTAGATTTCTAAGTACTTTAAGGTTGAGACTTCTATTGCTACCATTATAAAATATTGTGCATTTCATCATTTAGTTCTAGAAAATGAGAACATACCTTTGATAAAGTCTCTCCTGTAATTCAAAAATTTCTTTCAGTTTTGAAATGGTGTATAATTATAGAGATATACAATGCATATATACATATATGCAATAATGTAAATAATCAAGGAGTTATAGTGCACAATTATATACAGTAATATAATTGGATAACTATATACAATAGTATATAGTATATAATCATGCAGTTGTAGTGATTGGTTATTGTTATACTACACCTATATACTACTGTTACTCTTGATCCTGTTTCCTTTCCTCCAGTTGCATTTTTCGCTATCAGTTGTCATTTTCTTGAAATACATGGAGTTATAATTTTATTGTACATTATAATCTTAGTTGTATTTCTGTTTCGCTGACTCATGTATACACACAGTTCCTGGATAATATCCTATATCTTTTATGTATCTCCTATTCTGATTTACTTTAGTGCTTTACTAGTCTTTACAGGAAGAAAAGGGCTTTATAGTCCTTTTTTCAGAGTGATAAAAATTTTAGTGGCAAGTATGTTGCTAAGAAGATCAATTACTCATTTTCTGCTCTTTCCTCAGAATTTGTTCTCTCTCGTTGAAATACTAGTCAAGAGATAGCAATAGTCAGTATGTTTGGTAATTGAATGCTTTTTTACCTTCTTACTGCAGTAAATTCACTCTTGCAATGCAGTTTCCTTAAATATAAATAAATAAATATAAAGACACTTTGTCAAGGTTTGTATCCTACACCATTTTATACGTAAACATTTGATTTTAAAAGTGTCTTCTGTTTTCGTGCTGCTGTAGTCATTGTGGGAAACTTAGCAAGAGTGAAAAGTGCTCTAGAAAAGAGGAATTGTGTTTGCCAAGTAACACATCTCAAGTACCACAGAAATAGATGGGAAATATTGTGTTTCAGCTGCCATCAGCATAAAAGAAGTAAAGAAAAAATTATATTCAGTGAGATAACAATCTATGTGGATTGGGTGTGTACAAGGAAGGATGTGAAGCACAGATCTCTTATCTTTTTGATTGGAAGAATCTTCCAAATCTAGTTTACCTCTAATGTCACAGACATCCTCGGGAGATAGGACTACTGAACATTTATTAGTTCATTTGGATGGTCCTATGTTGTTGTAATGTGATATCTATAAAACTCTGTGTGGCAGCTTAACAGTGATAGGTGTCATATTGTACACCTGATCTTGAAGATTAACCTGATAGCCTAGGGCAGTGCTTCATGTAATATAAATATCTGGTATACACTCACATATCCCCTTGAACCAGTGGAACTGCCGTATGTGAAGCAGATAGATAGGAAAGTAATCACATATAAAGGCCACAGCTGATGATGACAAAGCCAAGCAGAAAGCTTCAGATCAAAATTAGCTAAATCATCAATTTTAATAAAAAATATTTCAGTCTACAGACAATAGCCTTGATTTACATAATCACTTCTAAGTTTATTTTGCATTTGTCCTAGTTTTCCTAAGGAAAGGTTAGTCCACATTAACTGGTAACTATTAAAATACATTAATTTGCAAGTAAATATACATTTTACACTCAGTTTGATTCTTTTTAATAGAACGCATTATAGGCGTATTCATTTATTAAAGTAATTATATGGCACAGTATATGTTTGCTCAGATGATTAGGTTTTTAATTTCTTACATGTTTTCATAGTTTCTTACAGTTTAATGATGGACAATTATATAATCTAATTTCACTTCTATTAAACTAGGCATTTATATTTCATGCAGATGTCCATAGCTTAAGCCTAGAGATTTTAGTTAGCCTAAAGCTCATAGGTCCTCTGGAGACTATACTGCCCAGGAGTCAAATAGAGACTACTACTTCATTTCTACCTAAGACTATTAGCAAAAAACAGATTATCCAAAAACATTGATAATAGCATCATATAAATGTATCCATGTTCCACTAATAAGAAATCGCTTCGTGCACTCCACACTGAAGTCTCTGCCAGCTTAGACCAGGTGACAATTGTTTCCCACACCCTGAACCTGCTCATCACTGTAATTTGTAGAATGTGAGCAACATTTATCAGCTAGTCATTGAAGAAAAAAGGTTTTTGGTATGAAAATACTGATGGTTCTGAAAATACTAGATGGCCGCATCCGAAGAGTTGTGGCTCAATGTCCAAATGGAAACCAGTAACAAGTGGTGTCCCTCAGAGGTCCATACTGGGACCAGTACTGTTTAATATCTTTGTTAGTGACATAGCAGGATTGAATGCACCCTCAGCAAGTTTGCTGATGACACCAAGCTGAGTGTGGCAGTTGATATGCTGGAGGGAAGAGATGCCACCCAGAGAGACCTTGGCAGGCTCAAGGAATGGGCCTGTGCAAGCCTCATGAAGTTCAACAAGGCCAAGTGCAACATCCTGCACCTGGGTCTGGGCAACCCCCAGTATCAATACAGGCCCTGGGATATCAGAGCAACACTACTGAGAAGGACTTCGGGATCCTGATGGATGAAAAATTAAACATGACACGGTAGTGTGCACTTGCAGCCCAGAAAGCCAACCATACCCTGGACTGCATCACAAGAAGTGTGGCCAGCAGGTTGAGGGAGGTGATTCTGCCCCTTTACTCCACTGTCATTGTACCCCATCTGGAGTACTGTGTCCAGCTCTGGGGTTCCCAGCACAACAAAACTATGGATCTGTTTGGGCGGGACCAGGGGAAGGCCATGAGAATTATCAGAGGGCTGAGATAATTGGTGTTATTTAGTGCCAGGGAGACATTATTGTGGCCTTTCAATAAAAAAGGGGGCTTATGAGAAAGATGGAGAAAAGCTTTTTACCATGGTCTGTAGTGAGAGGACAAGGGGCAATGGCTTTAGAGTGAAAGAGGGTAGATTTAGACTGGACCTGAGTAAGAAATATTTTACTATGAGATTGGTGAGATACTGGGACAGGTTGCCCAGAGCAGTTGTGGGTGCCTCATCCCTGGAAGTGTTAAAAGTTAGGTTGGTGGGGGCTTTGAGCAACCTGATGTAGATGTTCCTGCCCACAACAGAGGAGTTAACTAGATGATCTGTACAGGTCCCTTCTATTGGAACCATTCTGTGATTCCATGAAATATCTGAGTATTTGATGTATTGTTTATCGTCTCCAGAGCAAGATGTATACCCTGACAACTGTGTTGCTGGATGAAAGCAAGGAACAACAGCCTCTTACCACAGTTTCCCACTTGGTTTTCTGCAGAATAGCACTAGCAGAAGTGTCTTCTGAGACAGTTTACTAGAGAGTTACTGAGACAGTTTACGAGACAGACAAGACGGGCAGTCACCTGTACAGTGCAGAGATCCCAGAAGGTTTCCATGCCTTGAAACTCAACAGTGTCAAGACAATCCCACCTTGGCATCTAAATTGCTCTCTGGATCAAGACAGAGGTTCCTATTTATACTTCTGTGTGTTAGTGACCTTTGATGCTTCAGATATCCTGTTCCAACCACTTCATTGGTCCCTTTGAATGATTACTGAAACCCAAGATGAGCGAGTTAAGTATCTTCCTTCTCATTTGCATCACATTTTCTTTACTTATCAGAGAACACACATTTAAGTCTATCACTTGGTGCTAGGCCAATAGCCAATGTTTCCAACATCAAGAAACCAGGCAGTACGCATCAGTCAGCTCACTGCAAATTGGCAATTAACGTGATGGCTAGATGGGTTCACATGAGCATAACATTATTAATTAAACAGCAGCTGGGTTAATCAAGATAGCAAAAGTAATTTGTTGGAATAAATATTTTATTAGTGTGTTCATCAATAAAGCAAAATAAGAGGTTTTAATTAATTAATTTATAAAAATATTCACACTGTGATGGCTGTAACTCTGTTTAAGGATCCAGAAAGAGGTCTCATCTTTAGAAGGGTATATTCCCACTTTATCACTTCATGTTAATTGTACTGTAGATATCAATTACCCAACTGTAATTACTAGTGTGCTAGTTACAAGCCAAACATTGCTGTCCCACTCTGAACAGCAACACCTGACAGTTGATGCTAAAGGGCTCCTTTTCCTCTTTGTTGCTTTCTTCTTTCAGAAATGTTCATTCTGCCATTTAATTACAGAAAGATATTCTTGAAATATGGTGGGTTATGATACCTCCTGGTGTCATTAGAGACCTGATCTTTCTTTTTGTCCTGAACAGACCATGAAATTGAGAGAGGTTTAATGGGGTTTTTTTTATTATTTTTCCTGGTATTAATAACTAAACAGGTGGGAGGAAATGATATATTTTAAACAAGTATATGCCATAAGCACAACAGGTGACAGTGATTTCTATCTGGCTGGGAAATATTTATCTACTAATGCTGAGAAATATGAAGAAATATTAAGAAGCAGGAGAGGCTGCTGATTTCGCAATAAAGTCATAGATCAGACAATGTGTGTTTCAAACACTGAAGAGAGTGGGAAAATATTTACTTTGGGGAGTAGATCTACTGAGAGAGCAAGGTGTAGCTGCTTGGACTGCTAAAACAATCAGGTTTGCCATGCCCATACTTTCTTGGAGGGAAGACCTCTTAGAGCATTTTTTCTTGTTGCTTTCTTCTTTATGTTGGGTGGTTGATTACATATTAGAGTTCAAGTCTCTCTGTGTGCTTTATCCACCTGTCCAACAGCTTAGACATGTGTAAGATATTTGCTGGAAGCCCTCACAGGTAGATGTTTTACGTAATATGCATGGATATGGAGTACACATGTACATATAAAGGAGGAATCACATTTATAAAAGTGAAGTTAATTTAATACAGAGTACTAATAATAAGAGACAAAAAAGAAAGACATACACGATTGCAAAATGGTAAATAATTCTAAATATTTGTCCTTCCTTTACAAACATTTCACCCAAAAGCTGTTCTACAGTTCATTTTTATCATGTTCGTTATTGATTCAGCAGTTTTACTCTTCAAAATATTTCAATCATGTTTAGGGAAAAGAAACAAACCCAAGTGACTTACACACACAAATTGCACAACACAAATGGTGAACAGGAAATACAGTAGATAAACAGGTGACATTCTCTTATGAAAAATCACCTGGTTTTGGAGCACAAGTCTGATGAGGAGTGTCTGAGGGAACTGGGGCTGTTCAACCTGGAGAAAAGGAGGCTGAGGGGAGGCTTTATTGCTGTCTACAGCTACTTGAAAGGGGATTGTACCATGGAGGGTGTTGGTCTCTTCTCCCAAGTAGCAAGTGATAGGACAAGGGGAAATGGCCTCAAGTTGTGCCAGGGAAGGTTCAGATTAGATATTAGAAAAAAATTTTTCATGGAAAGGGTGGTCAGGCATTGGAACAGGCTGCCCAGGGAAGTGGTGGAGTCACCATCCCTGGAGGTGTTTAAAAGGCATTTAGACGAGGTTCTTAGGGACACGATTTAGTGCTAGAGTTAGGTTAGATTATGGTTGGACTCGATGATATTGAGGGTCTCCTCCAACTGAAATGATTCTATGATTCTGGTGTTTGTGTGATACTAATGCATTTTTTTTTTAATTGTAATGTTCAGGTGGCACAAGCAATATACCTCAAGTAAGATTGGGTTTTTTGATTCCTTGGAAGCCTTTATATCATATTGTTTCAGTAGTCATGGCTGAAAGATGCAATAAACTGAAGTTTAGGGGAAAAAATGTGGTTAATCCGTCAAGGAATCTGTAAGCCAGCCCTGATCCTGGAGGTGCAGGGCAGCAGAACCACAAGATCTCATTTTCACTAGTATTGGGAGTCTGGACCCCTCTTATCTGCCCGTGCAGTGTTCAGCAGGTACGTGTGGGCTCACACAGAGTCAGCCAGCCCCACCATGGCGCTGGGTCTCATCTAAGTGAGGCCCCATGACACCAAGCACAGCGGGCCTTGGTAGCTCAGGCACAGCTTGGTCTGAACCGTCTCCAGCCAGTGCCTCTGCCAGAGCTGGTTTGCATTTTTCTGGTTCAGAGCACTCGTACAATGAAATAGTGTCTGCCTGATAGAAGCTGTGGCAGTACCACCCCGGTAAATCGGACCCCAAAAAAGCCAAGGAAGCTGCCAGTGCTGCAGTCTGCTCAGGGTGAGAGGAAAGTTGGATTAACTTTGCTTTCCTGAAACACCAGCGAGGTGAATGCCCTGGAGAGGAAGCTCCAGCAGGACAGTGCGGCAGCGCTGAGACTGCTCTCATTCACAAGTAACTCCGCTTTAGTGCACTGTAGCTTAATTCTCCATGGGGAAGATTAATCCCTTGGAGGAGGATTAAGCTACAGTGAACTAAGGCCACTTATTTCTGAATGGGAAAGGCCACACAGGGATTTAATGTACTTTATCTTACGTGCATTGATTTCACAGCTTTAGTTAATTCATCTTAACTTCCCTGAATTCCCTTGTGTGGACAAGCTTCTTGTCTGCAGAGAAGCTCTTGGAGCTGCTTGTAAAGCTCATCATGCAGCCCGACCAGAAAGCAGGTTGGAATCATTTCTGTGCCTCTGAAGGAGCTTATACCTGTCTAGATACTATTAAATTACCTCTTTCTCAGATGGTTGATCCATGACACCCTTAGAAGAACAATTTTAATTAGATTTTTTTGAATGCACCAGAGAAAAAGGAGTTTTCTTAAAACTAATCTCTGGGTTATTTTAGAAATCTCTCATGAGCAGCCTTTTCAAGGCTTTCAGATAGTACAAGTTGTGTACAGCTGCACAAAAAATATTTTCTCAAGTGCGGACATGTCTGGGCAGTGAAGTTTAACAAGTTTCCTTGCCCAGTGGGATTTTCTTCTTTTTTCTGGTGTTCGTAAGAAAATGTTTTGTCTATATAGGAAGCAAATGAGAGGAATTTCCACTCCCTGATCCTAAAGATCTTAATCACTCACTCTGAGTGGCACAAGTGACACAGATCTGAGTTGAGAAGGATGCTTTTGTGGGAGCTGCTGTTAAAATAATGGCATGGTTTTGCTGATGTCCTTTGAGGAAATGACTCTGCTCATTTCTTGCATAGTTAATGTGTTTTACTGATAGACCTTCCTGATAAGATGTTTCCTAATGCTGATGAATCATACCCCAGCTTTACTGTTTAGCTGTATCATGACATTTCACATATCAAATTAAACTTTTGCCAAGTATTTCTTCACTGGGACACCTTAAGCAACACAAAAAGACATCTCTTGTGTATTCCATATAGACTTTACTACAACTTAATTCTGTAGTAGTCAATAAATATTTTGTCTTCTTAATACATAATTAGGTACTTAGGAGGCCCACATTCATGTGGACAAAGTCATGTGAGAGCAGAGGTGCTCAAGAAACAAAAGAATGTAAGTAACAGCTGACCATCAAGGTCCAAGTGTTTTCCATCTGTATTACTCAATAGTAGTCTTCATCAATACTGATCCCAGTGACGCTAGCAAAATATTTTAAAATTTTATAAAACATGAACAAAAGAGAGAAAGTCTCTTTAATTGGGCTGTTTGTGACCACTTGCACTCAAATTTACATATGAATTCAGGAAATGAAAGCAAATCTTTTCTGAATACAGATGCAATACCTGTATTTATATATAATAGCATTGTACTAAAAGCTTAATGAGTGTTCAATCTAATCTAATGATTGCTTTTCCTCCTCTTTCATGCAGCTGATTGGATTTGTGTACGCCTGTTATGTGATCAGTATTTTCATGGAGGAAGAGGACAGCTGTAAGTACTGATACACACTTCTCCATCTCTGGAGCCATAGTACCTGGGGTGAGACTTAGTCTTGCATTAGCTACCAAGGTGAAGAAAAATATTTGAAAAATAGCAGAATCTGACATTCATGCACACCAGTTTTGCTCAGACACATACTTATTTAGGTACTACAACCTTATTTAGGTATCAGAATTGTACTTACTAAACTTCTTCACAGGGATCTGTGAACTGCTTGCATAAGCAGGTCATACTGTTGAAAAGCCTGTGGTCTGTGTTGCATGTATATCTATCTATTTTATATATATGTATATATATATTTAATTTTTACGTATGTACATTTGAATTTGAATTAAAGCTCCTGAAAATATTTAATCTTTTCTTTACAAATGACAGTTTTATCAGCAGTAAGGTTAATGCAGAGGATGGTTCAAGCCATTTACAGTGTACAGTGTCACTCTGGTCAATAATTAGATAGACCCGTTCAACACTTACAAGTATCTAGGTCATACATCTGAAATGCTGACCCCATGTTCCTAACCTTCCTTTATCAAGAAAATTCTTACATACATACCCATATTGTTGAAAAAGTTTGAAAATTTCAAGCTTTTTTTCAAATTTCACTTTTCAAAAATATTTATTGAAAGTCATTAAATGGCCATTAGAAAAATCTGAACATGTTGAACATTTTGGTAGAATGCTGTGTGAAAAGAGACTGTGGGAATTGCCTAACAAGCTCACCATACTCACATGACTACCGAAGAGATTGGTAAAAGCAGTGGTAAGACTGGAATGACAATGGATGAGCAAAGAGAAGCAAATATAAAAACGGGTCTATTTAAAAAAGAGAGAATGCGTGATCATGTCAGTTACTTCCTCTCATATATGAGTAATTAAGTAGTAAAATATCTGCCTCTAGGAAAACTAAAAAAGAGGAACAAACACATTTTATGGCTATAGGATAAATAATACACAACCAAGTATTTATTCATAAACTTTTTTCATAAATCTGAACATAGTTGTTTTGTTTCTTCATGGAATAGCACTAGTGGATGAAAATAATATAGTAGAAAAAAGTTAACTCAGTTTATAGGAAAGCATTTGACAACATGTGGAAAATCTTATTGAAAACATAATTCAAGTAATTCATGGCTGTGATAGAAAAACAGACCTTTTGATTGAAAACATTGTGAAGGGCCATAAACAAAATACTTTTCCGTTTCTACAAACTGTACAACATTCAGTTCTCCATCATAATGCAATAGACATTAATGTCAAATCTGCTTTAACACTTTCATTTAGGTTTCCAATAGGAAGAAAATATATCAAAGCAATTGTTGGATAAAACTGAGTCGTAAGCATGTTGTGCACATAGCGTCCTGTGAAAAGGCACAAGGTGCCAGATAAAGACTGGTGCTGTAAAGGAGAAATATGAACACTTGGCGAAGCAACCAAAAATGTAGGTCTTGAGGAGGAGGAAAAGCCCAGACAGCACTCCCTTGGAAAGCTGGGGAT
This sequence comes from Pampusana beccarii, assembly GCA_013399365.1. Lineage (NCBI taxonomy): Eukaryota > Metazoa > Chordata > Aves > Columbiformes > Columbidae > Pampusana > Pampusana beccarii. The sequence continues at coordinate 176,149 of VWYH01007708.1, forward strand.
TGCCAGTTAGTCAGGAACTGGTAGCACAGGGTCACAGCAGAGGATAGTACAGCAGAAGATGGACATATAATTTGGGGTGTATGAACAGGGTCTTTGGTCAGTGAAATCCAAAGACAACTGTCCTTTTCATATGTCTGTGGTGCACCATGATGGTAGGCAGGGCGACATATGGATATCTGGAAGCTTCGTTTAAGACAATTACTAAAAAAATTCCTGGAACAGGAATCATTAAATGATTGGGAAGGAGGGCAGACTGATAAGGAAGACACAAGCTACAGTGCCTGTAAAAGAGTAATAGTGTGTGTATATGCACACCAACATGCAAACACAGATGTTATCTGTACCTGGGTAGGCAGACTCTTCACTTTTTACATAAATATGCTATATTATTTTTGGTTTGGTTTAGTCCTTTATAGTATGCTTCACACATCCATGTTTTATGCATGTGTGAAAGAAAGATGAAACTCCCACCAAAGAATACAACATGTTCTTGGAAAATGCAGTCACCTGCTAAAGAATGTATGTGGATTATATTCAGGGCCTCATGAGAGGATTGTTTCCAAGTTAATGGCCTTGTTCATCCAGAAAATGTGTCTACTTCAGAAGAGTCAGGGCAGGGTCTGTCTTTGGCATCAGCGGCCCGGCCACTTTCCTCTGACTGTGAATCCTCCGTACTGTCTTTTGAGAGTTTTGTGATGTGTGCTATGAGTGCAAGTTTAAATCACTGAGAATGGAGAACAGCTGATGTATTTTAACCTGTAAAACACATCAAGTGCTAAGGTGATCCAGTATGTAAAAGCAACCCAGTACTCATTCTCCAAAAATGAATGGGGTGGCTGCGTTTAATTTCTGTTTTTCTTCCAGAACTACTGATGGCAATTTTGTGTTTTGTTACATACAAGTTAAAATCATCTTACTTATCTTGGAAAGTATGGTGTAGTTTGGCTCTATGTCCTACATTAGGAATGGGCAAGTTTCCCATCCTTTGTTGTACCTTTACTTATAATCTTCGTGATTCTGGTGTGAATAGGTCTTTTTAGTCAGCAGAGGATGGCCTCAGGCAGAGGGCGAGAGAGGAGTGTTAGAAGTGGAGTGAAGAAAGATAATAGATTCAGCTAGCAGACTTTACCACCAGTGAAGGGAAAAGATTTCTGGTTTATCAGTTCTTTTTTACTCTTATTTTAAGATACTGAATCCAATCAAAAGCAACTAAACAGCGCTTTAATATCTTGCTTTGTGCTAATTTGTGTCTTAATGCCCATTTGTGTTTTAGTGTCCTCTGTGCCTATAGATAAATAAAATGAAGACAAGTGTTAACTCATTTATAGCAATCCCACAGTTGTATTTCAAATGAGGAAATGTCTGTGTAAGGCACAGTGGGAAAATGGTTTGGTAAAGTAACTAGCTGAGAAGAATAGGACTTATTCTGGAAAAAATCACATTGTTAACTTGCAACATAATGAACAAAAATTTATTCAAGAAAGAAGTACAGCAGTGCTTCAAAACAGTCAGATTAAAAGTAGACAGTGATTACATTAGGATAAGAGTCCAAGAAACTACAACAACAGAGCAATTTTATTCATTTTAGTATGATGCAGCAGATTCTTTTATTATGTAGATGCAACTATTCTATCATATTTTTACAGTAGTTTGCACAGAACAAAACCTTGGCCATCTGAGAGTCAAAGCTTCTCTAATTAAATCACTCCACAATATTCATTGCATCGAGTTAACCCCAGTTCTTGATCTGAAACCCATCAGGCAGACTTAAAAATTAATAATATCTGCCTGTTTAGCCTCTGTGCAGTGCTTAAATGGATTTTGAGCCTGACATTTTGGCTGATGGACACCTTTCTGAACAGTAATAATGCTTGAGGAAACATTTATTTCCAGCTATTGCTCTCCTTACCTACATTTCAGACTGTAGTTAACTTTTACTTACAAGGAAGATGATAGCAGGTCAAAAGGAATGAAGAAGAAGACATGTAAAAGGAACACTGCTGTAGTGGGGTTAATACCTTCCATCATTCATCCTAATGAAAAAGTCTATTTATATCTCTTCCCTTCATTTTTTCATTTCTTTCTTTGCAGATCTATCAATTTATATAAGCCCTTTTGAAGGAACAGATTATGTGAAATCTGTAATCATAAAAGCCTGTCACTATCCTGTTTATGAATCGTTTTCTCCTAAAAATGAACTGAAAAGCTTGTTGCTACCCTGTCAGAGGTCATGAATGGTTTTAATAAAGCGGTGTCTAGAGACGAGGCAAAATGCATTGTTAAAATCATTATTGAGTTTCTAAATAGTTTCTGGACTTTGTTTGAGAAACAGTTGATAGCAGCATTGCTGCTACATACTAGTTTGTAAATATGACATTGACACATGTCAGAAGTGATAATGCTGTACTGAATGTGAATTTGTGGAGTGGTAGTTGAGTTGCATACAGTTTGCATAAGGAAAAAAAAGTGAAATCAGAGGAGAAGGTTTGCCGCAGACCTACAGTTGTGATTTCAGCATTTATTATAAAAAAAGACTGAAACACCAAAAGGTCAGTCAAGGGAAGCTCAAGTCTCTTTTGTGGATGAGCGAAAATAAAGGGCGTCCATTTACCATGAAGAAAAGCTTTATCCCTTGAATTAAACCACAAGAACAAAATTAATAAACAAATATTATTTTTTTGGTCTCTTCCCTATGCTAGTTTTATTCAGAGCTCAGCTGCACTTGCAGAACTGAGAGGAAGATTGGTCTGTTTTAAAAAAGGAAGAATTTCTTCATACTGTAGTATCAATAGGAACCTCCATATGCCATCATTAGACAGATATTAAGTAAAGCAAGTTACGTTATTACCACCATTGAAAAACTACTGCATTGCCTTACCTGACATATGGCATTGTATTTATACACAGCATTGAGCATCTGTTGGTAGTAATCAAATGAGAGAGAAAGAATTCTTTCTTCACATTTAGTTTAATATTGATAGTTACATGGTAAATCCAGCAGTGATAAATTTCTTATTAATATGCTATTTTTTGCAAAATGAATGAAGGACTAATAATAGGTAATATTAGCAACCTACCCATGTATGCATATGTGGTTACATTTATATATAAATATACAGGTTTCCTTAACTAAGCAGTTTTGGGGAACCCACTACTACTATCTTTACATCAGCTGTGATTTCCCATGTGGCTGAGTCAATTTACCTTCTATAAAACAGAATTTTTATCGTAAAATGGTTAGTATAAAAGACAACCAAGAAGGAGGATCCTGCACTACAATTCTATTGGGCATTATGAGAATCAAAGATCTCCAGACCGTCACTATCCTGTATTACCTCACTGAAAATGAGGATTTAGGAAACTTCAAACAGTGGCCAGCAGTGCAGATCATCACTGGGCTTTAGTGCTCGCTGCTTTTACCTTTATACCATAATGACTTGAGATACTGAAACAAAATGCGTAGTTACTGACCGATGGATGAACATGCTTTAAACAGACTTTTAAAATTATAATAAGTTTTACTGCCTGGCACTGGAACAGCACTGTAGCTGCCAAGTGGACAACACTCTCCTGGCTTCGACATTTTGTAAAATGGCAGTGACTATCAGTATTTTTAGAAGGCATGAAAAGCAATTTGCATCTTTTTGTTCGTCTGGACAAGCAACCCAAACCCCCAGAATTTTGATATACCAGCTTTGGTAAAACAACAGGATATTTTTGGCAGACATAGACTGTATGTATTTCCAAGCACAGAACTCTAGTGGATCCATAACCAAAATGTATTCTGTAAGTGTTCATTCAACTGAACAGTTTTCTAAAAATACATTAATGTGCACTCCTGCAGGGATGAAAAGCCTAACATAACTGTCCTCAAATGTGGTCTGTGACATCTGGAAAGCCAGGGAGCCCAGATAACACCATAAAATGTCTGGCTGGTGATAGGTGTTTCCTACTGCTCCTTGCACTGAGGTGCTGGCCACGTTTCAGGTGGCTGGTGCCAGGGGTGACCCAGTCCCTGCTAGCAGCAGTTCTCATTGCCTTGCCGATGCCCACCATGAACCAAAGGAGAGGTTGAAGTGTGTCCAGAAATAGCACCAGGAGTATCCGGGAGGCTCCCCAAGTTCAGCTGTGGCCCTGCCCATTCCCACCAGGTGTTTGATGGAGACAAATGTCAAGATCCTGTTTCTGTAGACTTTAGAGCTCTGTCCAGCTGGAGTTTGTTAATTAGATGCAGACTCAACTGTTTACTGTCCTACTTATACCTCACTCCACTTTCTCCCCTACTGGAGATATAAGGGATAAAGCTGTTATTCTAACATTGTACAGTCTTACAGTCCCACTGGTGTCCTCCTATTTATCATTAACCTTAAAGTGTGAATTAACTGAAAATGCATGCTCACTCCTACACTAAACTAACACAAGGAATTCTGAAGTATCTAATGAAGGAAGAAACACATCAGGAACATTAGATGATTAAAACTACTACTACATAGTATTATATTTTATTTTTTCCCTTTTTTATTTTTTTTTTTTACATTAAAATGACTGCCTTCTTTTTTTTTTTTTTTTACATTAAAATGACTGCCTACTTGTTCTCATTCCTATGCAAATGTGTGCATAGATATAATGCACACAACCTGGGGTAAAACCTCTAAAGTGGTGTAAAATAAATGCAGTCAAACAATATAAATACTAAATACTAGAAGAAGTCTTGATCCCAGTTAAGTCAGTGGCAAAAAAATTGCAGTGGAGGCCTCACTCTACCTTCTTTTTTTTTTCTGCTTAGAAACTATAGATTAATAATGTCACAGAAAAACAACTCAAAAAAAAATATGCCCATGCCATCCTCTGCTTTTACATTCCCCTAGCAAAATGTACAAAATAGTCTTCATTCCCAGTTGTAATCTCCATGGAGTGTTACAGATCACCTTGTTCTAGCTGAGAGATTGTCTTTAAATAATAGATAGTGCACAGCATATGAAAAGGGAAGTCTTGGCTGTGGAATATTTCCAGCAGCAGAAGTTATCTGCCTGAAAGTACCATATATTTAATGGGGAGTGCAATATGTCAGTTTTTTCCAGATAGGGTGCAGACAAACTGTGAGAAAATAGAATGGCATCATCTAAATAAGATGTGTAAGCTAATTCCAGTTTTCCTTGATAGAGCATATGTATTCACCAGGTGTGAATATACCACTTTTAGTCTATCTTCAGTAAATAATTAATTTCTTATAGTAGGGTTGCCTCTGAGTTCCTCTTTCTGCACTGAGTTTAATTCTCACTTTAGACTCAGACTAACTTGCCTGGTAATAGGTATAAAGATAACAATCAATATGCCATTTCCATGCAAGCCAGCAGCTCATTTATTTTTCGTTAAGGAAAAGGGTAAATCACTTGAATTATAAGAGTCCTCCAGTGCCTTCCCAAAGTTCTTCCCATAAGCACAAGACAGAATTTTTTTCCTGAAGTTCAGTAGGAAAGAACCACCTTAAACACCTTAGTGCAGAGAATGACTGTTGGGTATTCCCCAGAAAATTAGTGGGTAAGAGCAGTAGTGGTGAACACATGATACAGCTTTGAGATGTTCCTTGGTGGGTGAGAAACACCCAAGTACCCAGAGCCAGCTACCTGGTGCTACTGAGATCTGAGGAAATAATACATAGTCCCTTCTGTCTCATACATGAAAGTGATACTTGATCATTTCGATCAAGTTGAAATTATCCACTCATTCTCTTTTGTACAAACTTGAAGGAGAGTTTAGGAGTGTAAAATTCAATATTTTTTTAAGATCTCTTTTATACCAATGGATTGTGTGAGCTTTCAGATACCAGAAGCTACAGAGCTGCAATCGCTAGTTCCTGTCCACAATTTTGGATTCTGACTGTAGAAATACGCACATCCATATAATGGTTTAAATGGTACTTCAGGAATACAGGTGAAGCATTTAGAAATATCTGTATGGAAAGCAAATCATTCTTTGTGTATTATTCGCAGAAATCGCTAATACATTTCTCTGAATGGAGAAATGTGTCAGGCAGTATTATGTTATATATTGGCCACTTTTTACCTGTTTTGATAAATATGTACATAAATATGTATATATGTGTGTAGATGGATATGTATATGCATATGGATGGATATTTATTTGTATATACACATATTTCATTTCAAGCACAGGTATATACAGACTACCCTTAGCTTTGAATTGATTTCCAGGCTAATAACTAGAAAAGAGAGGTTTTAAAGGCTAGGTCACCACTATCTCATAAATTTCTGGTTTGCAATATAATTAAACATTTCTGCCATTGATTCTGAATATTCTATATGCTGTATCCCACATATATATACACAAATATACATACATACAAGGCAATTAACTCCAAATAGAAGTATAATTATAATAATATAATTTTTCTTAAACTAGGAATCACACCTTCCTTTAAGACTACTGTAATATATAATATTCTTATTAAAATGGAAACATTATTCTGATTAGAGGGGATATATTGTTTATTGAGAGTTTCTTGACGTTTCTTAGATCCATACATTGCTTTCCTATTCCCAAATACTCAGTGTGCCTTTTTTTTAACTAGCTGATTTGATTCAGGCATCTACTTAGCTAATTTAATATTGATTTTGTTCTAGTCTCCACCTTCCACGTCTTTGTCCTTTCTGTTTAAATTAAATCTTCTTTTAAATGGATGTTATCCCAACCCACAATTCCAAGCACCTTCACCTTTTCACTTAAATTGCATCTATTGTTACATCAATCTTACTGCAGCATCCAGCGTCCCTCTCCTGCGCTTTCCACTTGACAACACATACAGGCCTAAGTGGTGCCCATTCCTGTCCCTACATTTCGCCCAGTTTCTCCACTAAAATGAAACCTCTTTACAAATCCACTTTCCACTTCCAGTACATATTACTTCTTCAATTCTAAATGGCAACAACTTTGTGTCTGTTTTAATTTGCGGGGCTTGACAAGAAACTTTACAGACTCACACTCTTGTGTGTAAATGCCATCTCCCCCAAGTCTTAACTCTCATGCAGGTGGGTTATCCTAGTTTCTGGTCCTCAGCCTAAGTAATATGCATTTCATTGTTATTGTTGCTTGAGTGATAATTTCCCAGTTAGCACATCAAGCCTAAGAGCTCTGTCTGATAATAAACGATGCTTTCAGCATGGGAGGCATAAGCCTGAAGCGAGTGGTGCTCCTGTGTGAAGATCAGATGTACTGAGCCAAGGAGAGTACTTGATTAATCAGGCTCTACAGGGCACCATAAACGATTGTGGTTATATACTGGGGATTCAGTAAACTGAACAGTTACAATTGAGACAAATTTTCCCATGGTTTCCCATTATACGTATCTCAGTGTGTCTGACACACTTAACAGACTTGTTGAGGTGGCCAGAGTTCTCAATGCATTTTCCTTTATGCCCATATCTGGCCTGAGAAAGTGATGGTGAGGTTTTATTTTAGAAGAAAGAAACGTCCTCCCTTCTTCCTTACAGACAATAGCCTCGAAAATGAGCACAGATCCATGCACACCATCTGAGCTGCAAGTCTGCCACTGGAATTTCCTGAAGATGAAGTTTATTCACAATTCCTTTCTAACAATACGAAGCTTTGAAATATGGCACTAAAAAAAAAAAAAAAAAAAAAGCCAAAGATGTTCATTTCTTGTTTTAAGGGAGTATCCATGACAAAAATCATACAATATGGGTCCCATCACATGTAATGGATCTCAGTGTATGTAATCATACATTACAGCCTTAGAGGCTATTCGAACAACTACTTTCAGATTTTCTAGATGTACTATTTCAATAGCCCTAATGATTTCAGAATATGAGAGAAGCAAGAATTATAGCAAGAGGTTACCTTCTTAAATCAGGTGATATAGCTGACACAGTTTTCCAGCTGGCCCAGTTGTTCAAATAGAATATATTGCCTGTTCCTAGAAAGCCTATTTTTCAAAAGGGCTACATTATATTTATTGTATTTGTTCTGTGTTTACGTGCTTTATTAGCTCTATGTCATAACAAGTCTTTCCCTTACTAGTGCTCTGTGATCTGGGTCATATCTGGACCCACTTTAAACTTCACTTGATGTTCCTTTGCCTTGAATCAGTATATCTGCAGTTGGTTTTGTTAGCAGATATTTAATCTCAGTACATCTGTGTTTTTCTCTAATATTATAGGTTAGGTGCAGCAAACCCAAGTAATGATATGTGACTTTCACCATTTAATGATGACTCTTTTTCCTTGGCATTGATTTCTGCTGATTTTCTTTTCCTCCTTAATCATGAGAAAGTGTTATTTCTGAAGACTGAAATTCGAGAGTTACAAGGTTTTCATGAAAGGGTATTTTTTACTTCATCTTTCTTCAGGGAGAGGATTTTTTATGGATGAGGTCAGTATTGCATTATCATTCTTTATCATTAGCAGATTGATTCACTGGTGGCTTCAAAGTGAGTATTAATCCTGTTACAGACTCTCTTCCTCTTTTGCACATTCATCTTTCTCCTAATATGAAATGATACCAACTCTCTAACAATGAGAAAACCATTTTCATAGCCATCACATTTGCTGACAGACGTGATATTTCTTTTTTTCACTCTGTCACATGTGAGAAGACCACTGTCCATTTTAAGTTCCAATTTTATACTGCTCTATATTCTTAGCTTTATTTTCAAAGCCGAGAATGCAGTCATATTATATTTTGGGGTTTTGAGGTGCTAATTTGAGTGGCTGACAGAGATGGTAATGTCAAAAGAAATATTAAGAGGTCAGCAAGACGACTTGAAGGAGAAGACAGAGCAAGAGAAATGCAGTAACAATATGAGGTGCAATAGGCTTCCCCATGTGCAGAGAAACACAGAGTCAAATGAGTACTTGTGATGTGATTAAGTGATAGACATAGTAGATATATCCACAATAGCTCTGAAACAGTGGATGATCAGATGTTCTGGGGCAAACTGAGGGTACCGTAGAAGGACTCGACAGTGCATTTACTGGTGCTAGAGAGGTTGGCATGACACTGATCAGCAGAAGGGTTATTTTGCTGGCTTTCCCACCTTGAAAAACTAAAAGCAAGAACAAACAGAAGATTAGAGCTTGCTGCTTTGTGCTCATCCACAGAGATAAAAGATTGAAAGGAGAAGCTTGAGAATCTGGAGATCACAGAAGGAGTTTATCCACTTCTGTTTCTGATCTGTAGACTTGAATTCAGAGACGGCACAGGAGGACCACGGGCTTATCTGCTGGGAGGGAGAAGGTGGATTTTCTGCTGGCATGAGGAGAGGAAGGCTCCAGCAGCACTGGAGGCAGCATTGTCTGCTTAGCAGAGGAAAAAAAAGGTAGTTTGTAGTTTAAAGAGGCTAAAACCCTGGAAGATGTGAGGCAGACTACCACTAGGTGAGGTGTAGCTGTGAGTAGGCGCTGCAGAGGAGGGAGCGCACACAATGCCCCACACTGAGGAGCAGATGTCATGTGGTGAAGCAGGATTTCTACACAGAATGTCACTGATGGTCGTGGGGGCAAAGTCAGGATGATAAATGAGAAGGAGCATGAGGAAATGGAAATTGCCTCATCTGAAATGGAAAACAATATTACACAGTCTTACTGTGTTTGATACAATAAAGTGGAAAGTATCACCAGGTCAGTATTCTGGAAAAGCTGATATGTGACCTCTCAGGTTATTGAAGTACACATTTTAGCATGTGTATCAAGTTCATGATGTCAAGGTAAGGATGATAGTTCTGTATTTGGATCCTAGGAAAGTCAACTGCTCATAGAGGAAGGAAGGGTCAGGGAAGAAGGAAACTCTCCTGATTGACAGCAAGAGACGTTCACAGGCAGAGATGTTAAGCAGATTTTAAAGGAAAGGTTTGAAAAGAGGGCTACAAAGGAAACATGGGCTGAATGTGACAGAGCTTTAGTCAGCCAGATCTTTGAAGTGGGTGAGCATGCTCCACTTTATAGAAACTCCCAAATAAAACCACAATTCTACCTCTAAGGTAGAATTAATTGGATTATAAACTAGCACACTTCTTAAATGGAAAACTCAAAAGTTACTGAATCATACAGAATACAAATGAGAGATTTATAATATTTCCTCGTTGTCTGTGTCCATGCGGCTGGAAAACCATCTTCCCATTTGAGTCCCAGCCAAGTCTCTGGCTTCCTGAATTGCAGCAGACTCTGCTTAGCCTCACGAGCCCTTAGCGGGACTTTCTCTCCATCCATCACCTCTAAGATGACCTGGTTTGCTGCTCCCCACTGCAGCCTCTGCTTGAGGAGCAGGTTGGCATCTCCTTTCTCTCTGGCTTGGGTCCTGTGCTGTGCTCTGAACACAGACACGCTCTCCTGAACATCCTTGGCTCACTCCTGTTTACTCTTCATAAGACAAGTAAAGATGCAAACAAACAAATATGTCGCAGAGGATGGCAGCAGCAATGTTCAGGAACAGTCTTCCATCCCTAGGAAAGTGGGAACAAGTATCCAGTATCACTCAATGATAAAAAGAATGCCTCCAGTCCTGTAACCTACTTTGTAAGATACAGTTAATATTTTTTTTAATAGATGATGTGAACTTTGTTCTATTAATAGGAATCCTTTCCTCCAAATGTCATGAGTGTTCTGAAAAGCAAGGCTTTGTGTCATGTAGTTGATCTTGTAAACACTTTGCTCTAGGAAGTTAATCTTAAATTATTCAATAGAGTTTAACAGGGTCTGCATTAGAGCATTAATTTCACATATGAAAGCATCTGTGATTTGTAGTTAAGTTTAGAAACAGCAGTTGTGATATTCTTGGATATATAGTAACCAGACAGATATAAATACTTAAGTGTTGTATCAAAACTAAATAATTGGATCATACCGACAAATAACTGAAGCAAAAAGAAATTGTTGTGTATACAGAAAACAACACGTCAGAAATAGAGCCCTGTGGGACTCAACTGATAAAAAAACAAAGCAACCAAAAGAAACCAAAACGAAAACCTTGAAGGTACAAGACACCTAACTTGTGACTTGGCAATGAACTGTAATTGGAATAGATCAATTACAATGGTTCCTAACATCTGCACTAAACATTTTTAAAAGTATTCTGTAGTTTATGGCATCAAACTCAGCAGAAATATAAAGGCACACTAATACATAACACGTATCCCTAAATCAGAATACCAAAAAAGATCAAAGCATAGCTTCAAAAAAGCAGATTCAGAGTTCTGTCCAACTTGGACACATTTATCATTAAGATCATGTGTTTAGAGGTGGGATGGACACTGTAGCAGCCTTCTGTACAACAGTCTCTATTCTTGTCTATTTTGCAGCCATTTTAGTGGATTGACTAGGTATGTGTTGTGAAAACTGAATGGCGTTGTTTCGCTCTTGGTATTTTGTGAATGTAATTGATAGATGTAGTTTCTTGGCATTTAATACCTTTTGTGCATGGATTATTTTTCCTTTGCTAGCTTTTTTTGTACATAGGCAGTGTAGTAACTTTAATGGTAGGAAAAACAGGGAATCCCAGAGCATTCTGTACCAAAGGGAATTAGATCAGAAAGGTTGCCAGAGAGGGGGAAATCAGTAAATAGTGAACGCAGGTGAGATAAGATTTTTTTATATTTGTATTTTTCTTATTGCATAAACATTATGTAGGAAGTTGTAATTGGAATTTACTTTGGTCGTGTGCAGAAAAAAGGCTACCCTTATTGTACTTGAAATATTATTCTAGAACTAGCAACAGCACCTTTCAATATAAACATCCAAAAAAAAACCTTTCTTTGTTTAAGTGTTTTTAAATACAACTTCCAGATGTTTTTTTTCCATAAATAAATAACAAGTCATTTAATTATTAGTCATTAGACAGTATTTTAGTAACAAAGACAAAACTTAAGAAAAAAATGTTAGTATTGTCACTAAAATGTTAGTATTTTCATTAAAATGAGGAACAGAAAAACAGTGACCTATATAGGAAGAAAATGTATAATCAGAAATATTTTGTTTGAACAGTATTGCTGATGAGAAAAGAAAGGAAAGGAAAGGAAAGGAAAGGAAAGGAAAGGAAAGGAAAGGAAAGGAAAGGAAAGGAAAGGAAAGGAAAGGAAAGGAAAGGAAAGGAAAGGAAAGAGGAAAGGAAAGGAAAGAGGAAAGGAAAGGAAAGGGAGAGGACCCAAAAAGCCCCACACCACTATGCTTATTTGGAAAGTCTATCAAAGCTACAAGTGCAAACATTGGAAAGCCCAAAGTTTGGACGTCATGCGTCTGGCACTGCCTTATCATCAATCCCCCATTTTTGCTTCCTCTTGCTTGTTGACTTTGGCTCCTTTTCTTCCTACTTGTTGCTTGCATGACCTGGTTACACCCTCCCCAGTTCCATACCTTTTCTTAAAGAGTGTAATTGCATTAGTATATTGCCATTAAAAAAAAAAATCTCAGCACAAGGAAATAATCAATGCAAAATAGCATTTGGAACTCCATAGGTTAGGAAAATCTTCTGTACATAAAAAACACATGCTCAAGCAGCTGCTAGCCTGCCCCTTTTTGGGAAGAGGACAGCTGGAGGTGCCAGCCATTCAAGCCGTCAGTTTTGGGGCTTACCGTCATTTATAAATAGGGGAGGCAAGCATCAATAGGATCTAAGGTATTACAGGCCAAGAGGCTGCAGGATTTACTAAGAATTGTACTCTTTGCATATTGCTCTTCTGTTCATACCCTGCACTTCCAGACATGCTTCGAATTTGCCAACTTTGAAAGGAGAAATTAGTAATATACCAATGGGCTGACAAGCTCTGGCAGCTGTTTGCACAGAGCCTGCCAGCGGGTCAGTGGGATATTGCCAGCAAAGCTGAATTCCAGATGAGAGGGTGGGAAACGAGAAAGGATTTTTTTTCAGAGCTCTGATTCTTCTGCTCTCACTTCAAAGGAAAACAAATTTTAACTGGCATATGGGCGGATGTGCTGGATTAATAAAAGTGAGGCAAACCTAAATGTCATCTGTCCAGAAAAGAATAACCCTCAAAATTACTGATGACAGTGGATATACTTTTTGCAGCCAGCAGCGGATTGCACTTTTCTCACTCAGGCAGTTTATGACAACTGTTCCTCTGATATGGCTGGTGAGTGAATGAACATCATTTTAATGGACTACCCGTGGTGGACAGCCAGCATAGATTTGCACTTCCAAGCCCAGCAGGTAGTGAACTCTAAAGGAACATTTCACACTGGCCATTAAGCATCCAACACGACCATAAAACGGAGGTGACACAAGGAGAGAGCAATTCCCTGGGAATATGGATCATGTTTTGCAGCCAGCTGCAGATAAAATAACTAGCTTCTGCTATAACCTGCTATTATCTGTGGGGTGCTCAAAAATCCTCTCCCCAGGATTTTAAGTTTCTCTCTGCGTGACTATAGTTAATGACTAGACTCCGTGGGGTGTTCCTTGTTTAGTGACTGAATATCCCTCCTGCTAACAAGTTGTGATTTTTGTTGTTTTATTGTTTTATTGGTTTGGTTTGGGTTTTTTTGTTTAACGCATAGAATTATAGAACTGTATAGAAAATCATATTTTTTGGTTGAACTTTCATCTAGGCATATGCAACTTTCTGAAGTTAATTATTGTAGTCCTATGAATCTATGGTAGAAATTACGCATAACCCATTAACCAGGCCAGAAATAAAATCAATTATTTGGTATTATCTTAAACTAATGTTTTGCACTGGGGAAACCTATACAAATGTTGCTGCTGTTTACTTTTGGCCAATTAAACAGAGGGATGGATGCATCTGAAAAGTTCAGTCAATGTAAAGTTTTAAAGTATTTGATCAAAGTCGGATATCTTATATGTCTGTTTGAACTGAAACATGCATAATAATGTATTTGTATCAAATGGAAAAAAAAAAATTCAAATTCCTGTATTTAATGGCCATTTGTGATCTTAGTCCTGGAAGTCTACTAGATACAAGAGGTGAAAATATCAGGTAAAATCAGACTGAATTTTTAAAACTAAAAGTAACTTATTCAAATAACTGAAGATGAATCTTCATATTAAAGAGCTATCAGCCATAAAATAGAGTGCATAATGAAAAATGGCACATTCCATTGTCTTGTGTGATAGAGCAGCTTCTTGCCTTAAGAATTAACTTTGCATGAATTTTAAGTCAGACTTCAACTTTAATATGATATAACATATCTTGGATTGCAAAAGAGAAAGCCTCAGCTAAAGAGGTTTGAGCAGCCCTTCTCAAAACTTGTGGGATGGTGCTATTAAATGTATTTTCCTTGTCAGACAAAAGCATGTCTTTGTTGTCAATCATTAACACACATTGACTTCATTTCTGTCTCCAAAAGATTTGTTGGTAGAAGGACAAGGACTAGTTACTTTAAATTCTCTCCCTGCTTTCAGTTGCAGATAGATGCTTGTGATCGCTGAGAGGAATGATGTGCGGTTCTGAAGTGGTGAATTATCTCAAAAACATACTTTCTAACTCCTACTATCACAGATTCACAGTTAAAAAAAAAAAAAAAAGAACCTTCAGAGAGCAGGGAAAACTAAAGTGTATAACCACAAAACAGAATTATATCACTATGGACACAATTTATTCCAAAAAAAAAGAATCAGTAACTGCGTCTTACGTTAGACATCTAGATATTTGAAAAATCAGCTTTTACAAAAATATATCTGCAAATATGTCTCTTTGTAAGGGTTCAGTCCCACTAGTGCTTAAGACAATTTTGATGTATGTTATTTACTGACAGCAATCTGAAGGAGAGGTGCAACATGAAAGAAACACAGTATGAAGGGGAGGTGCAGATAGGCCAGGGCTGGAATTTGGGCTAGACCAGCTCTTCAGCATTATGTCCTGCTCAGACAGTTTTAAGAAAAATGTATTGTGGCTAAGGTGATGCCGTGTGGTTGAAGTACATCAAGTTTTCAGCCAAGCTACTCCTTTCCTGAACTGAAAAGGAGATGCAACTAAAATCAACAGGACCATTTCCATAGATTTCAGTGGGTACTTCATCAGTCCTTCAACCTCTAAGTCTCATTTCCCCATCACCTCATCCTGGATGAGCAATCTTCTTTCTTTGTTTATTTAGGGAGTGCGTTGCTTGGGAAAAGGCTGTTTCTTATTAGGTGCTCACACAGTGGTTAATACAATGAGGATCTAAATTCTGTTTATGATTGTTAATATATGTCTATATATAAAGAAATTAAGGCAGTTGCTTTCCATGTGACCAAAGAATCCTAATGTGCTGTGAATCTGTCAGCTCTGTCTGCACAGGTCTGCAAAAAGCCCATCTAAATCAACAGAAAAATAACTTTCTCCATGAACTTGTTTTTAGGTTTCTAGGATAGCTTGGATGTGTATCTTCTTGAAGCTGCTGAAAACCTTACTAAAAATAACAAGATACAAGACTCAGACTAAAATTTCTTATTCTAAAATTATTAGGACCATAGAAGGAACTAAAAACTTCTCAAGAACAGATATCCCCACATTATTTCTGATGTAGAAATCTTGAGAGAAAGTGGAAGGATTCTGAAAAGGCTTCCTGTCCCCACAAGTTTCTCTGGAGAAGATGCTGTTGCTTTTTCACGTTCAGTTTTCACCTTCTTATTCTCAACTCAGTGGACGCACCTTTAGTTTTCTTGTTGTTGTGTTACATTCCTGCAAATCTGTTGATTTTTAAAAGTTTAGGTAAAATTAGGTTCGCAAGCTAAATTGTTTCCACTGCCTAAATTTCTAAAGACTTCAAAAGGAGTGAAATTGAATGGTGAAATGTATGCTGAGATTGCCCTAAAGAGAAGCAGCTACATCGCCCCACGGTGGTTTCTGTTCACGTACTCTGCAGATCCGTGAATGGTCCTTTTGCACGCACAGGGCTCAATGGAGCCCAAGGAAGAGACTTCTGTGAGCAGCTGCCACAGCACTTTTACCTACTTGTTTATTTCTAGTATGCAAACTTGTGCATGCGCTTACTATTTTTTTTTAACATAATTTGTCCATATTTCTTTTTCAGTTGACATATTTTCATTTCCATTTGTTCATTTCTGGAACTGTTGTATTTTCAGTTGATTTCATAGGCGGACTTGACACATACTCCTACCGACAACCCCCCAAGGAACATGTTGAGTTAAAGCCTGTAAAGCCTGTAGGTAAGGTTCTGGTCCTATGGACCACATTAATCCTTCTAACTGGACTCAAAGCTAACCTCCTGAAATAATTCTGGCATCGGATTGCTAATAATTTCATTATATTTTAATTAGAACATAACTAAAAATTAATCTGCATAAAACATGTGAGGACACTTTGTCATTGATGGCATATCCACTAAAGCAAGGATTAGTAGATGTCACCATGTCTGCCATGTCGTGCCTCGGCTTAACACAAGGAGAGGCTCTCGGTGAAGCATGGAGCTGCTTCCCTGCTGACTTTTTAGCAAGAAAAGAGCTGGTTTATGGCTGCTGCTGCTGCTGCATAAACCTTAATGAGATTAACCCATTTATGGAAAAGCAGCTTTTATGTTTCTTTAGCTACTGAAAGAAAAATGTTCGCTGAAAAACTGCTAGTCAGCTCAAAATCTATATTTCTGTAGAGTTTCACTGGAAGTTCATTGTCTCTTTGTCATTGCTTATTTGCTCTCACCCTGAAAATTACATGTTTTTATGGACTCTTCCTACTCTGCTACCCCACAGATAAATTTGGATACATGTCCATTCATTTTATTCAGAATAAAATAAGATATGGGGAGACATTACTAGTACATATTTTTGGCGGAAGCTCAAATAACTTCAAACAGATGATATTTCAAAGTATTAGTGGTAAAACAGAAGGTGTTTATTTGGAAATTCTTCTTAGACACTTGTAAGTTGTTGCCCTGGTGCTTTTGGTCTTTAAAGTTACCTTTGGGCCTTCCATGCATCTTAAATGTGACAGGAAACCTTTGTGCAGCTAACTGGCTGAAACTGATTTAATGACATACTGTATTTTACTTACCAGTTAACAGAATTAAAACGGGTTTGAGGGTTTTGTCCGGTGTATACATGTGTTCTTGTGCTGGGAGCTTTAATTTAAAGTGGACAATTGCTAACCAAATGTTCTGAGTGGACACTTGGCACCTGAACTTTGCTTGTGACTTTATTAATTTTTGTATGTTTTGTAAATTTATTTTATTCATGCTGCAGTTTTCAGTTTGTAGAAATAAATGCAGATAGATTTTCCGTCAAATTTAGTGAGCAAATATTGAAGGATTATGAATGCCTGAGAAGAGCCCTAACTCAGTATAATGGTGTATGTTAGAACAGGAAGAAACACCACATTAAGACAACAAAATGAAACAGTGAACAGTCTGGCATGGCATTAAGTAGACTCTTTATATTGGAATCTGCGTTTTCAGTAATATTTCATTAAATACTGTGTTTTCTGTCAAAAGATGACAGCAAAATGGGGTTTTGACTATTCTGAATAAGCTGCTAGAGGCTGAAAAAGTAAAATTGGTATTCAGGAGGAAGAAAGCCACAGCTACAATATTTACACCTCTCCATAAAAGATTTTAATCTCTAAACCTGCACTGAGGGCAGTATTAGGTGAACAAATGTTTAGTACTTTCTCAATAAATTTACTGTAACTAAAAGAGAGGGGGAAAAGACATTTTCACAAGGCTTACCTATGTGTTCTTGCATAATCTGTTAATTTGTTTTACAGTAGAAAAGTCACAGAATCCGAGAATTTGTTCTTTGATAGGATATTTTAGTGAAGTAGCTGAAAGGATTTTGGGGTTGTTGGTGAGCCTGTAAAACTGGGAAATAGATGGCATCTTCCCATTTCTATTTGTAGGTATTGTACAGCTGGGAGGACCCTCTCTGGCCCCTTTATGGCTGCTAGAAGTATGAAACTGGAAGACTGTTATTTTTTCTTCTTTATTGATATTTTGGTTTTATGCACTGAAAGATGCGGAGAGGAACTTTACCTAAGCAGGGAGAAAAAATACTATCAGTGATCAAAGACTAAATTAAAAGCCACGTTGCTGGAAACAGTTTGAACAGTCAGTGGATTGTGCCAGAAATTTGGAGGCGCTTATCTCTCTGCAGCACATCAGCCTTGACTTCCTTTGATAAGTTAATTGCTATCTGTATAATTTATATGTAGTCTGAGAACTCATAGTATCCATAAGAAATGTGACTTCTGGTATCCAGACTGTGAAAAACTCCATTTCTGCTCTCTTAGAACTGAACATGAATAATGCTTGTTAAATACATTCAAAGCCTTAATAAAGGTTACAGATAGTTTGCCATCCTTACCACTTTACCCATGGGAAAAATTAGTGTGATGCTTTTTATAGAAGAAAGTTTGCCTTTATTTCCCTTTTTCTCACTCTTTTTATTTCCCTTATTTCATTCATAAATTAACTGAACATAGCCCATTGAAAATACAAGGTTTTGTGGTCATCCAAACTATGTAGAAGATAGTCTGGTTTTGCCGAGTGCTCACATTCAGGATGTGCTGCCATAATTATTAATGATTAGCAAGTCTAAGACTAGTTTTCCTTTTTATCCCTGAGAAGAGGTTAAATTTGAACTTATTCCCTTGGGGAACATTTTTAATGCGTATATGAATGATCATAGCTTGTCTGTTTGCTCTTCATTCTGCCTCTAACCTAATTAGGCTACTGGACAAGGAGAAACAGGATCTTTGCCCTGAACCATGCCGTTTCAATTACGATGTGTGTAAGGCAGGAGACAACGAAGGGAGTAGAAAAAAAATTGTCCTGTTCTTTTTGGGACTAAAGCACGTGGACTATAAAGAAGATTGTTGTGGTTTTGTGTGTGTCAAGCACAATATCAACATCCAGATCACTCAGCAGTGATTAGAATTACTTCAGGTACTGCTACATGGAAAAGAGAGAAGCATGGGGATTAGAAGAAATTAGGATAAGAGGAAACAGTCTCAAGTTGCACCAGGGAAGTTTTGAATTGGATATTAGGAAACATTTCTTCACCAAAAGGGTTATCAAGCGTTGGAAGAGGCTGCCCAGGGAAGTGGTTGAGTCATCATCCCTGGATGTATTTAAAAGATGTGTAGTTGTGGCAATTAGGGACACGGTTTAGTGGCGGAGTTGTCAGCCTTAGGTTTATGGTTGGACTTGATGATCTTACGGGTCTTTTCCAACCTAAATTATTCTATGATAGTATAAGAAAAAAATAAAATAAGAAGTTGTACTTCGGCTTACATTAGAGGTTTTTATCATTATCATTAATATTATTAATGGTTTGCAGAAGTAAGAGTTTACATGTGCCCCATTCCTGCTTGGACGAATAGATCTGATCCAGTGCTACTAGTGTCCCCAGCATTTCTAGGGACATTGCAAGGTCTGTTTGTGGGACTGATGCAGTGTCCGAAAAACTCTCCCAGTGGAGAGGCCACTGCTCTGTGATGCGTCTGTGTGATCCCACCCTGTTTGCATCTTCTCCTGAGACTCTAACCACCTCTGTGTAAGATGGACATAGATTTTCCAAGATGACACAAGTGAACATGGTTTACAGGGATTCATGTGAGAATTCATAGATTCAGCAGATGTGTGATTGTGGTGAGGACTATCAGTAGTGTGAGTCCAGCTCAATTGCATGTCTTTGTACTCACGTCATGTCCGAATTTTATAACCTGGTGAATATATATATCTTACGCTGTTAAAGCAGATCATGCTGAAAAGAATCTATTATTATGTGAGCTTCAGACATGTTTCACTATCTGTGGTATATTTCCCCAAATGTTTTTTGCCTTTGTGGTGTGCATGATACAAAGCCACCACTGTGTACCCATCCGTTCATTCTCAACCCTATATGTGGGTCTTACAGGTGAGAAAATTAGTGACCAGAGGTGTTTTATCCAATCTGTCAGCGGGTGTGAATTTACATCTCACAAATTAGAAGATAAACGGAATAAGTTTTAATTTGTAAGTAATTCATATATTCTGCTTCTTAGGTCGAAGTAAGTAATGAACATGGATTCAAGACTTCTGCTGCTGTAGCTGAAGAACCAGATTTTAGAAGAAAAGGCCAACCTTGTGACTTATAATTCTGGAAGAAACCCACCATTCGTTTCTGATGGCATGTGGATTGTTCTTCCCACAGGCTCAGTGTCATTATCAGCATTGTTATTTCGTAGATCGTTGTAGATGATCTTGAATTTTTTGAATAATTTACTTATATGGACACTTGTAAATTGTAAATTTTTTCTGTTTTTATTTCAATATTTTTACAACATTTAGTGTTAAGGCATGAAAACAAAACAACCTGTGAAAACTAGGAGAAAGCTGTGTCTTTCTCAAAAAAGTCAGTATTTTTTGACTGATAGAATCATACTGCCCCTGGTCGAGACTGTGTCGGTAAACAGTAATTCTGACTCCAAAATATGCAGCAGGAGTCAAACCCTAGCAGTGTACATGAGATCGTTTTAATGCTGTGTTTAGAATTCATGATGTCCACTCCTCGCATTGGTTGAACTGCTGTATGCAGTAGGAATTGATCTATGCCTCTTCTTACCCAGATGTTCCAGCACTAATGTACTCATGTAATTATTGCAATTCATATATGGCTCCTTCTCCTTCCCCAATCTCTTTTGCCCTGACCCCACCACCAGTAGCTGTCTCTGATTTGAAGAGAAGTAGGACAACTACTCTATGACTGTCCATCTCTAGGAACCCTGACATCCAGGGCTCTCTAGATGTCTGTAATTTGCACATTTTTAAACTCTTTTCCTCCCTTATCCCAGGAAGAAGCCAAGCATGAATGTACAGTATGAGGCACCAACTGAAGCCTTAGAAGCCTCTGGGGACTAATTTTGCTCTTAATTTTAAAGTAAACAAACAAACCTGAAAATGTGTGTAAAAATTTGTAAAGTTATTTGTATATACCTCTAGACAAAGAACATGTATGCAGCTCTGTGGTATTTTGTTTTCTATTCTGTCTCCACTAGCATAAAGTGATACACAAAGCTATTTTCTCTGGGGAACTGGCAATTTTTTTAACAAAACATTTTGTTTCTTTCTTTTTAATTACTATGTAAAGTGCTGTGCACAGCTGTATTGCCCAGAGAGTTACGTCTCTCCACAGAGCCTATGTGCCTCAGCATTCAATAGAAACTTCATCAGGGTTTTGTGGCTGTTTCCAGTTTCGTGCTTTCTCATTTTATGGTTTCTTTGGTGGGACTGTCAGGAAGGATGCTCCGTCTAACGTGTATCTCTACCTTTCCACCAGAAGCTGAACAGAGGTCCACAGCAGTCTTCAGCTGGTAATTAATTTCTGGTCCAACAACATCTAGATCCTAATTTTGCAGTCTTCTCTTGAACCATATATTTTCAAGTCTGAGCAGATGAGAGCTAGAAGAAGACTTGTCTTCATTCTTTCCCTTCTAAAGTCTATTTGTGTTATTTATTGATACGAACCTAATGGGGCTGCTAATAATATGTAAAAATACAATGGAGGTAGAGTCTATCATATTTAGGTGATAAGGTTCTTATGGTGCGTCCACCTGTTTCCAGATAGTTCAATCGAAGGCATCACTGTCTTTGGAGAAAACAAAACCTGAACATAGGTTAACCTTCCCTGAAACTGAGTATGAAGTAAGTATTAAGACAAAATCAATAGAAATGACAACTGAATAAAACCCTTTCTTAGCACTCATAGGACTGGATATACCTCAAACGGTATGTCTTTGTGTGTGAAATCAGACTGTGCCAAAAAGAGAGATGGTTTATATGAACGTACATGTGTTGTCCTGGTGTATTTCTTGTGTTCCTTCATACGTTCTTTTCCCCTATATTCTATAATACTGCCAAGTACCAGGTTTGTCCCATCTTGAAGACATCAGCTTAGCACTGAAAAACAGGTATTTTGTTACAAAACTAATATGAATAATATCATTTTTGAGGCATCGCAAAGAAGATACAGTATGAATTGCTGTATAGCTGTAATATTTCAATAAGGTTAAAACATTTTAATGTAATTCTTTAATATTTTACTCCTTCTTAGCACAACAGATGCCTTAAACAGTGATGACGTCTACCTAGCCACTGCCTGCAACCTTCTGTTTGTGCTGGCTCCAGAATTTGGGAGATGGGGTTGTCTAAGCACTGTTCAGCATCCAACAGTTTCCAGGAGCTGCCTTGGTTCAACTTTCTCCAATACAGAGAGAACCAGGACATGGGCATCTAGCACAATTATTCCTGTAATCAACACGATTCCCATTTTGACTTTACATTTCAACATCATTTCCTGGCATTAATTGTTATGGGTTGGCAGATTAAAGGCCTCCATTTGAACCCAGCGCTGAGGACCAGGAAAGTGAAGCAGCGTTACATCCCCGCCAGTTGCACAGATTCGCAGTCTGGTTTGGCAGAGCTTTGGAATTTGATTAATCTTCTACCAAGACAGACACGTCTGCTGGATCATGTTTTACAAATTTGTCTGCATATGCCTAAACCCTGCCTTTCTGTGGGTCCCTCAGGCTTTCAGCTTGCTAATGAAGAGCTGTATACATGCCACAAAATATACTGCAAAGACAGAACCTGACTTCTCTTCCATCTGAAATACCAACCACTTTTTAGCTGGGGAACACAAACCAGTGTATCCCAAATACACTTAAAATCTCAGAATCGTTACCAATACACTGAGTCTGCCATCAGTCTCACTTAATGAACAGAACGATCCTGATTGAGAGGAATTTGTCTTCATTAGAACAAGCCAGAATATATGGTACAATGCTGAGGGAAACTGCCGTTCTTTTCTAAATTGAGACACAAAAAAATAGTACCAATCAATCTGTACATGTTGGGGGAAAAAGTCTTGAGAATACTAAATGGATTTGAATGTTAATTGCTGTGTCCTCCAATATAGTAGAAGGTATTGGCTAGCATTTTTGTAGGAAGCTTTGAGCAATAATTCCTTTATTTTTGCAACACATACTTTCAGTAAGGTGTTAGATGAGTCTCAGATCAGCCGGCTACATAGGAAATAATTGTTGGCTTTGTAAATAAACTTTGATAGTTTTCTTACACTTAACTGTAACATCCAATTTCAGGAAATGACTAGGTTTGTACTGCAAAACAGAGTTTGCTGACACTCCTGAAACCTCGGACTAGATATTATCAGATGGTATAAAATGTTCTGGTGGCATTAAGTCTTATCGTAACAACTTAGAGCAGCTGAAGGTTTGTCCTTCAAACTTTTAGACTTTTTTCCTTTCCCCAATTTTCTGCTTAATTCAAGTTTTACAGAGAATCAGATTTGCAATAGTACTTTGACTGACAGCAAACTGGAGATGTGAATGCAGAAATACGGGACCACACACTCACTAAAGACTGAGCCAGGTACCACTGGTTTTCTAAAAGAGTAGCTGATGTCTCCAGGACATCCTGAAAACAGGAACTGTGTTGAGAAACATGTATAAACAGATTTTTGCCTGATACAGAGACATAGAGTGGTACTTGGCAGTATTACAAATTCTGGTGTTGCTGGAGGCTTTATTTGTTGGGCTGATGTCTCTAGCTCTTTCCTATCCATTTTTGACACAAAAAATTGAAATAAATTAATTTTTTGAAGTTCAGCTATGATCTGAAAGAACTCTCTAAAATGAAACAGTTCATACCCTGGATTTGCTGAAGGGGTTTTTTTAGTTCTAGGATATGACATTAACTACTATGACTAATTTTCAGACGGGTCTACTAGTTAAAACCATAAGAATTATGACTGGTTTTGTGTAACACCTTCTTTCTTTTTGTAGTGCAGAAGATAGTATTAAGAAGATATTGTTTACCATATACTAACAAGGATATTGGAGTTTGAAGATAGGGGTATGGGAACTGGTTAACATGTGACAAGA
This sequence comes from Pampusana beccarii, assembly GCA_013399365.1. Lineage (NCBI taxonomy): Eukaryota > Metazoa > Chordata > Aves > Columbiformes > Columbidae > Pampusana > Pampusana beccarii. The sequence continues at coordinate 200,030 of VWYH01007708.1, forward strand.
CTAACTTTTCATCTTTAAAACCTGAGAACACATAACCAGGCCACTCAAAAGCTGTAGTCCTCTCCCTAAAATGGCAGATTTTTGCCCAAACAACTGGTGGCTTGTCTCTTTCACAGTCAGGAGCTGCAACAATGTTGTCACATCCAAGTGTCGCATAATCAAGTGCAGCTTTTTTTCAACACCAACCACAATGTTCTTCTCTGCACCCAGCTGCCTGTCGGCCTTTCACATGGGGATTATCTGGTTGAAAAAGCCAACCCAGCAATCTATCAAGTTCTTTTAACAGACTTTGACAGCGGCGAACAAAAACTGACGTCCCAAACTAATTGGCCTGCCTCCTTCCAGTATCAGCATCATCTAGTTTAATTACAACAAATTACAACCTGGGAGCTCTTTTATATACTGAAGAAGTTTCTTTTCAAGTTGGGAAAATGTTCCTTCCATGTAAAGGTCCAACGTCAGCAGGATGGTTTTTTTCGAATTGATTTAGCTCGTACCCACTATGCTGAGCATTTTGACAGAAATCTGTTCTTTGTTGCCTGACATAGTGGTGGGACCATATAATTGCCTGCCAGAACAGCGCTTTTACAGCACGGTTGGTGGGTTGGACCCTGAGGTCATGGCAGAGGTTTGATGGGTTAGGGCTGCACAAGGTGGAGGGTGCCCTCGTCAATGCAGACTTAAAGAAGTGGTCTGGCTCTCCCCTCTGTCCAGGGAACTGACTATCCCTGCAACCATAACTGGGGATCGGCCTAAAAGCTTCATTACTTTGCAGAGGGTTCACAAGCAAACTAATACATGCTTTATGGACAATCAGTGAAACCAGATGTGTGAAAATGGGCACATAAAGAAGATATTTCATATCAAGATTACTGCTGCAGAGTTTGCCCCTTAGAGCTGTGTCTGCACTGCATGCTGGTGGCTGCTCACAGCATGGCCGAGCAGCCCTGATCCCCCAGGAGTACTAGTAGTACTTTACTGTAAGGGAGCACTAGGCTGCTTGGGACTCTAAACAATTACTTAGCAGCTGAGGACACAGATGTAACCTGTACAGCTTGCTGGTAACCATATGTAATACTTGCATATAAGATGCTCTGTTTTCCCCAGGTTGATAGGCACCTGCTGATAAAAGATGCTTTCTTGCCATAATTCTTACTTCCTTCGTAGTTAGAATGACTCTCTTTGATTTTAAACAAATTAAACATGTGGATTTAATTCCTTCCTCCACATGTGGACCTGCTGGTCAGTCACACAGTGCAGTCCTGGACATGACAGCTTTGTGGAATAGCTGCTTTTGCATGGTCTAGTGCCCCTCAAAACCAGCAACAGACACTGAAGATAGTCTCACTACAGAGCAACCATGTATAAATACCACTAGGAAGGCAAAAAATGTTCTTCTTTTGCTTATTCCCCTAGAACCCAAAATCACTTCTTTAATTTTTCTGTCCCAGTTTCCTATTTATTTCACGCTAGCCGTACACAACCATGCTTTCAAAACAGTGCCAAGCAGACTCACTGAAGCTGAATTATAAATTGGCTGAATGCAACTCCAAGAGTAATTTCATTTCTGTTTTTTCCATAACTTTGTGTACCTGCCAAATTAGCAGAACATCATATACAAGGAAGGTTTACAGCATTTCCTAGCACATGACAAATTTGGAATGAGAACTCTGCTACACATGAGCAAACAAGTCTGCTTTCCACATTGGTCCATGCTATTCAATAAAATGTCACTAGGGTGAACTTATTTATCCTGCTTCATTTTTGTATGCAGAACCAGACTGGCAAGCAGGTAGAGAGTCCCAAGTGTTGGGGCAAATGCAAGCCAAAAACTCATTTAAACAACCTTGTTCTGATATTAATAATCCACACTGCAATATGTTTTTCTTAGCTAATAAAGCTGCCTGGCTTATAGGTTGCAGTCAGCAATAAACAGTAACTTTCTATGCCACTCTTACGGCTATGTATTCACAGTCATGTTTTGGTTTCTAAAGGCCCTATAATTGAAGTAAATCTGTTTGCCCTGAAGTTTAGTTGAGGGACTGTGCAGTGTACTGCAGTAGGGAGTGTCCCTTGGAGTGTTTGGGGACCAAGATAATGCCTATGGAGACTGCTGCCTGACCATGGGAGCACCCCCAGGACCCATTGCCTAAGGAATTATGATGTTTGTTAATTTTGTTGGGTGCCAGCACTGGTTGGCAGCTCTGGAGGAAACCCAGAGGAGCCCAGAATTCCAAAAGGAGCAATACGGTCTAGCTGCTTTATCCCTGGGCAGCTGCTTTATCCCACCTGCAGCTGCTTTGTCCCTGGGCAGCTGTTTTATCCCACCTGCAGCTGCGAAACAGCCCTGGGAGACCCCATCAGGGACCTCCCTGCTTTGCTCAGGAGCTGCATTCAACTGCATTTAAACCAGGCCCTGGGCCTTGGTCCTCACCTGAGCCGTGCTGTGGCCCTGCCTGTGCCTGGCCGGGGACCTCCCTGGCCCCAGCTGGCCCGTGCCACTTCTCAGCTCCACCTTGGACCTGCGTTGTCACCACCACCTTTGCTGGTGATCTCTGGATGGTGGCAGCTCTCCTCATCGGGCACAGGGTGACAGGGCCCCATCAGTACAGGCAGGGTCCTGCTGGTCTGGCCATCACCTGTGGCTCTCAGCTCGCCTTCCCTGGATGAGCATCCCCCTTCTGTTGCCCTCAATAAAGGCTCACATAACACCTTCATCCTGGCCCCATCTCTTTCACCCTTCCGCTTATCTCCGTGGGCTGGGGAGGGTCAGGATTTTTCCTATATAAATTATCTGCCACCAACAGCTTAAAATAACCTCCCTTTTGCATCCCTTTACTGTAAGGTGCTCCAGTGATCTCAATGAGACAGCTGTAATAGAGACTGCGTTTACTAGGGAAGCAAGGCCCATGGCATTAGTCCAATTGCTGATTTATGGCTTGCCAGGGAGTTTTCCAAATCTGCAAGAAGTCTTTTCATGATAGATTTTTTTTTAGGATTACAGAGTCTTTGGCCTTTTTTCCTCAAGCAAGCAAATACAAAAAGCTGTGCTCAACAAATGCGTTTCTGATGTGCTTTTGATAATTAAATATTAAATTCATGCACTCTGAGAGGTATTTTTATCCAAATTAAGACTCCATGTTGTTAAGGTAAACTGTGTGTTTGGGGAAGTATTAAACTCAAATATGCAGTTAATGAGTGTGTAATATTTATCTGATTTGAAAGCCACTCCTATTAATCTGCCCACTGATTAATTAATCTGACCACTCCTATTAATCTAATAATCTGAAAGGAAAATCAAGCCTGGAGAGGCTAGCCCTGTGAAGGAAGAGAGACTTGGGATAGATTTGGTATAACAAATTAATCAGACTTACAAAAGACAGAATAGTAAAGCAAAACTGGATAAACAGTGGAAAACAAACTAAAAAAAAAAAAAAGGAATTATGATTTTATTTTTAACAATATAATGTAGTAGTATGCTCAAAATTTTTATTTGCTAGGGTGAAAAACACCACAACATACACACACTCAAATAAATATGCATCTTTGTCATTGCTTTTGTAATAGTATAGGGTTTCTAAAAGCTCCACTAGTTTTACAACCTCTCTTTCACCATTGAAATGTAATGTGCCACAGAGTATGATGTACAACAGAATAGTGGAAGGAAGGGTTGCCTGCTGTTCTGCCGTGCACATTATGCCACCTTATGGTTAGTGGTAGAAGTAGCACTCTTAAGAATGCTGCTTAAAAAATACAGCATTTATTGGTACTTATTGCTGAAATATCACAAGTCCCACTGGGATCAGTCATTGCAGAGCGCTAAGATCAGATTTGTGGTATATATAAAATATATAAGGACAAAGCACTGCAAAACAGACCTACTTTTAACAGTTGACCTTGATGTTTTACTGCAAACAGATTGCCGACACAACTGGAAGCTCACGGTGTTATCTGCTCTGGGAAGTATCATCTCTGCTTCTCTCACTTCAGTAGCAAGAAATATATTTTACAGTGGATAACTCAGATGGATTTTCAGTCCTGGATGTGTATGGTATACACCTAATTATCAGAGCTGGATTTTACTGTGACTTAAAATTCTTAATGTAAAAAAATTCCAAAACCTCGGGAGAATGAGATTTTCACTTGAGTCAAGAGTCCGTAAGATACACTAGCAAACACTGGTTTATATTTTTACGTTAGAACAAATTATACAATGAAATGGAAATGGAAACTCGGTGAACAGATGAGACCTGGAGTGTACAGCCAGTTAGGTGATGTCTTGAGATTCAGCTACACTGAAGCCACTTTGCAGAAAATGTTTGTTAAAACAAAAGGATTGGACTAAGATGGCTGATACATGAGTAGAAATAGATAAATCTCACTTAAATTTAGGCATTTTAGTATGAAATATCTTCATTCAGGAGTCCAGTCAGCTGACATTAGCAAAGGAGGGGGACAAAAGGAACTCTTGCTCCAAGATGAGGTTTGTGGTAATCACGCTCTTAATTTAGGAATCTCAGTCCCACCCAGAGTTAAGCCGGAGGAATGCACTTTCACATCCTGTGTTTTTACTTTCCTGATCTTCCAATGAAGCACACTCAGCTTCAGACAGTTCAGCATATGGTCAGCTCCTGAGTATCTGAGGAAACCTAGATAAAGCAAAAACATATTTAAAGCAGAACATTTATTAATTAGGCACACATATGCCATCTTGAGAAGTGAGAATGAGGTATCAAAAAATTAGGTCTTTGGGGTTTTTTTCTATGACCTGGTTAACTCACAAACCAGATAGCCCATCCAGGACACATGAGAAATGACCACACGTAGTTTAAAACTCCTCTTCTAAAAGGTTCTCTGGGCATGGGTGCATTTGCAAAGAAAAGGAATAGAGAAGGTAGCAGCAAAACCATCCCACAAATCATGCTATTTAACTCCAGAGCTATAAAAGCTCCACCTCTTTTAAGGCAAAACCAAGGTAGAGACAAAAAGGAGGGAATGATAAGGTGTGTGACATAAATAATGGCAAACAGTGCAAAATATGAGGATTTTGAAAGGTGCATCAAAGAAGAAAACATAAGAAAGGGAATATTACATATTTAGAGAGAAGAGGTGATATAGAAAAATATGCCCATCTTGAAAAGATTAACTCCATGGGCCGTGTGAGGAGCAAGCAAAAGAGAACAGAACGATCTATGCAGGAAACCAAGAGAGGGTGGGACTCTTCCATTACATGTAGGTTTCTGACGGCTTCTTTTCAAGGCATGTTATGGGTATGTGCAGGTTGATAGCGAAATTGCCTACTTTTTTAAAAAAGAGGAAAGTATTTTTTAAGTATGAGGATTATATATAAAGGATTGTGCCACCTTCTTTACACACAACTTTAATGGGTGTTCTTCACAGACAAATTAAAGGATTTAAGTTATTAGGAGCTATACATGAATGCGTATTGCTGTAAGGCATGGGCTTTTCTTTTTCATTTTCAGCTGGATAAAACAATTGAGCATAGTTGTGTTCAGGAACTAAAAATAACATACTGCCATTTACAGGACTGGGTTTTATCTATGTCTCTTTCCCTCAGTAGAAAAGTGAGAGATGGTTAAAAAAAAGCAACAAAACCCTCCATGGAATAGGTTAAAAGACTCAAGCAGAAATGTATTATTCTTTATTACAGTCAAATGTGCTACTGAACACTTAGAATAGTTTAAAAGCAGAGTCAGGAAATCTGACGAAGTCCCCAGACTTTGCTTCCAGTTCAGTGCTCAGTGAAAAAGTAACTAAGCAATAGCATTCCCTGTACCTGCTGCTAAGACCCCATGAGGTCCTATTGCTCTCACCAAAACTCAGTGCTATGTTGGTTTCCCATTGTTATTTTTGCAAAATCAAACGAAACCCAGAAGAGTTTATTAAGCAGTTTTCCAAAGCAGACAAAAAGACTTTGCTGAAAACCACACTGTGATGAAGAGTTGTACTACAAAAATATAATACAAAGGCTGATATAGTCCAACAGAATTTAAATCATGGGGATCCTTTGTGTAGGGCTAGTGCATGGCCATTGCTCCTTGATGTGTCCTTTCTTCCCATCCAGGTATTACAGCTGCTTGGCATCATTTGGGATCATTATCTGAGGACTTGGGATATTTCCCAGATTTCTAGTAATCTCATAATCTTTTGGGAGCTTTGGCTTGTAGTGAGTGTTATCTTTGATCTGGCTGTAAACAAACAACCCTTGATTTGTTCAGTACGAGTATGCAGACCGTTAGTACAGTAAATCTTAAATCCAGCACCCCTAGGGCACATGCACCTGGGACACGGCAAGTTTAACGCCATATAGCAAGTGCTTATTTGGGCGACCCTGCAGACAGCTATAGGAAGGTCTCCATCTTTGAAACTGGTCCCAGCGACAGTAAGAAAGATTATTACCAATGACATAGACCCAGCAAGAGCTGAATTAGTGCCCACTGGAGTGGCAGGCGGCCTATTCCTTCAGCACACTTGGTGAGCTCCGGACACTGCTTGAATTGGATTGAATCTCTGTCCAGTCTGGGAAGAGACCGTCATAAACTGGAGTAATTCCTTGTGCTTGTGCCAGGCACTCTGCATTTGCAGTCCTCTTGGTTTAATAGTTGCATTCTGTTTAGTAAGTGGATAAGGTGCGACCATAATTATTTGGCATTTTATCCACTTCCTCCTTTCATGCTCTGCTACATAGCAGACCAAAAGGACATTAGAAACGAAGAGAATAAAACAAAATTTTAAAAATTAAAATAAAAAATAAAAATAAAATAAAATAAAATAAAATAAAATAAAATAAAATAAAATAAAATAAAAAACTGAGCTTGCTTTCCTGTGCTGGCTTCTCTTAGTTTGCAATGGGGCTGTGTACTGCGTGCAGTGCACATACTGTGCTGTGTAGCCAGACACTGGAATTCGAAGTGGAGAGGCTGCTGTGCAACCAGTAGCATACACAGCTTTCTGACTTCTCTCTGCTCTTCTGCTGCATGTCTGCAAGGAGCGAGGAGGAGGGAGGGTCGTACAAACACAAATGGCAAAAGGGAAAATAGGAGTGCATAAAATATACCTGGACCCAGCAAGACACTTAGATAATCTCCCCAGCCATTCTTTTGCATCCATCAGCTTCTGTAGCTGCTCATTCACCCCCTCAGCTGTGTCTGGCTCACTCCGCATGTCAGCATCAAGTCCTGGCTGCTCCTGCAATGTGAATGTGAAGCACTGGTGCAGCTATAGGTAAAGAGAAGCCCAAGTCACATAGAGATTGACCTAAAAATTGTTTACATGCTTCACAAATGAGAAGTTGCATGCTCTGATCTCACCTTTTTACTGAGAGAGACGAAATCTTCACTGTGTGGCACCAACAACTTCCCCTCCGTGTATCTCAGTGGGCTGGCTGGTGGAGCAGAGAAGCTGAGCAGTGCATAGGTAGAGGGTCAGCTACCACCTTTCCTCAGACAAAGACATTTCTACGATGTGATGTGATCTGGTATAGTGAAATCACGCCTCACTCCTCAGAGTGGTACCACCCACCACCACTTTTTCCGTCAGGGGACTTGAAGAGGCCCGCAGAGTTGGTGCTACGTAACAGGCTTCCTGCAGCAGAGAGTTCGGGATTATTCCCCTCATGCATGGCCTTCTGGCATTTCGCTGGTGGACGCAGCTTACCAGCACTGGAGGTCAATGGTAGCTACCCACACTGGTAGCTACCCACAAATGGTGGCTGTCCACACTGCTATTTCATCCCTGTCCTGATCTGTAATGTTGAGATCACCTCTGAAGATTTACATCTTTCAGGCTCTGCAGCTAGCAGGCAGGTAGAGGACAGAAAGCCACAGGTAGTTGTTCAAATTAAGAAAAAACAAGAGCCAAATGGGAAGTCCAATGCCTGAAGTAACTCACAGTGTTAACTGACTGCAACTGCCATGTCTTGCTTCAGCTTGCATCCAGGACCGAAGGGCTATTTTCTTTTATGGCACTGATGTATTCCCTCTCATTTCCATATGTTTGCTGTATTACAGCAGCTGCCTCAGCAAATGCCACCACACTTGTTACTGTACAAACGTATAACAACTTCCAGCAGACAGAAGGCACCGTAGGTGGGAAAGCGAACGGAGGCAGGGAGAGGACAGCAGTTCACCACCAGCCCCACGGCAGGTCTGCGTGAAGCTGACCCAGTTTGGGCTTCCTCCCACATCTCCTTGCAACCCTACCTCTGCCCAGGAAGAGCTGCAGGCTCAACTTGCCCTTGCAAGAGGGGAAGGGGCAGCGCAAAGGGATGGTTCAGATGAATTTAGGGTGGCAGAGGGTATGAAGCAGGGAGCCAAGGTAGCCAGCTGAGATGCTCGCTCCGGCAGGTCGCTCCCTAGGTTGCCTGACATCCACGTCAGGAGGCACGGCTTTCTCCTCCATCTGAAAGCCCTCATACTCTATCAGGCACTCCTGTTCGCCCTGGCACCATAGACCATGACATTCACCACACCGTGATCCAGGCTCCAGGCTGCTCTATGGTCCACGAACTGAGAAAGGGTCCATCTCCGGGTGGAGATTTCTGCAGTGCACTGGGGAAATAATGAGGTTAAGTGGCCCGAATGTGTTGATAAGGACCCAGCCTGGCTGCTGTCACTTGGCTGGTGTTATTTACCACACCAAAGCAGTCTGCAGCTTAGCTGTGATGATCAAAATAGAGTGATTGCAGACTAAAGAGGCAAGAAGACTGGGCCATAATCAGAAATGTCTAGAAAGCATCAGGTTTTTTTACTGGAAAATTTCATGAGCAAATTTCCATAGTTAATGGTATAAAATGAAAATGCTCTGCAGATGCATAATATACCAAGGCTCACTGAATCTGAGAACAGCAGATGGCTTATATACATCTGAGGAATTTTTTAATATTAAGCAAATAAATTAAGATTGGAGAGGAGTGTCAGCCATGCATCTTGTTGGATGTTTAATCAGGCAGATGAGACATCCCAAATTTTAATTGCCTCTATTTTTTAATGCTCTAGTCTAATTTCAAATTGCATAAATGAAGCTCTTTAATTTTTCTTTTCTGGTTTGAAGCCTTGTTATCTAGATTATAATCTATCAATAAGTTCCACAGGACACAGAGAACAAGACAACTACCAAAAATCCTGCTACTCATGAAAGTATGAGATCATGTTTCTTTTTAATTACTTCTCATATAATTAATCATCCGCCTGTCTGAATTATATTCTTCTGTATTATAGTAATGAGTTAAAAACATGCAATGAATTCGTGGTAAGCTTAGCAGAAGATAAACTGTGCTAAAGGAATAAAAATGACGTGTGGTTGTGATTTAGAGGCTGCAGCAAAGTCCGTAAGAAAAATGGCAGTTTACCCCTTCGTTTACGGTATGGGGTCATCTGTCCTGTAACTAAGCACTGAGGACAACCAAGCTGTGTCCTAAAGACAGCTTTTTTTTTTTCACAGTTTTTTTTTCTTCCCACAGAAAATCCTATCCCTAACGATACTGTATTTGTATTTATATTTATACAGTATTAAACACGTTCCCACTCCTCAACCTGAGGAGAACTTGATCCCAGGAGAGATCTGCTTCATGTCACTCACCACACCAAATAGGCTAATGTATGGGAGACAGCAGCAGAAAACAAACCCCATTTTTTTTGGACAACAAGATATAATTTCTAAATAGAAATAATTTCATCGTGCTACGTAGGTATTCATTTTATCCCTTATAAAGCACAAAGGGAATACAGAACATTATTTAGCACCTTATGACCTTTCTGAATATCACTTCTAGTCCTTTGTGAACAGCAAATACATGGCAAGTTTTGTGCACACATCTATGTTAACTGGTGTGGCAGGGCTGAGTACAAGCCTCAGGCTTTCTCTGCTTTCAGGAAAATGAAACTCTCTTAAATCATTTAAGTGTGAGTGAGACATGACAGATGGGGTGTGATTTGTGAAACCCTGACTTCTCAAACCATACCTGCCACGTGACTTGGGTTTTCCCCCTACGCCGTTCTGTGGCCTGACAGCCACAGACAGCCAAGCCACAGAAAGTATCGCTGGATTTAGCACCAAAGCCCTCATGTGACTGTCACCGTCTACACTGAGCCTTTGCAGGAAGAGTTGCCAGAAGGGTAGTATATTGTAAAATAACGTAGGCTCCACTATCGAAATACTCAAGGGAGGAATGTGGAGAAACAAAAGATGCCTGGCGAGCCCTGCAGTTCAAACAGATGTCATTGACTGGATTGGTATTCCTGACACTGATGTGATGTGATTCAGCTTCTGTTAAAATACAGTTTATGTATAAAGATACATTTTCATCCATACCATAACTTTTCCCTACTCACTGCACTAAGGTGCAGATAGAAGCCACAGTATATACACACTGCAAGTTTCACTTCTCTGTTGTTCAAAACAGTTGGAAATTAGTCTGGATTAATTCATTTCATGTGTTGCAGTCCCCCTGGCTGTGGAAAATAAAGAGGAAATCACTGGCTCGTTCTGAACAGCTTTCTTAAGGAAGCCTTGTAAACGAAACTAAGGGAGGGCAAGAGTGTTGATGGTTAAGAATAAGAGGACATGAAAGACATTCGTGTTAAAGCACTGGCTACCTAACCATAGCTCTGCAGCTTCAGAGGGCGCAGGCTGCTGCCTGCTGCTCCCTTTCCAGCATCTCTCCCCAGCGCGGTGCGGCAGGCTGGGCTCCAGCCTGGGGAGCTGGAGGGAGGGCCAGGGAGATGCTGGGCTTCTCCACATGGGAGCAATTTTGGCAGACTGCAGTTGCTGGAAGTAGCAGTGACTGCTGGCTGGAGGTCACGGTACAGTCACTAAGCTCCCTGAGGAGCTGCAAAGAAGCAGGGGCATCAAGAACTCAAGTGGAAAAACTAGGGCAGTGTGCTCAAACTCATTCTTGGGAGGGATGAGGAACCTGAAGTAAAGCTTAAGACCCTAGGGACAACAGGTGAACCAGCTTCTGTTTCCAGTAAGAGGAAAATGCTTTTTTCAGTTTAGTAGCATAAAGAATACACAGAACTGCTATGGGTATAACTCCAGAGACAAAGGTTTACTGGTACTCTTGGTTGACAGGGTAGACTGAGATCCTTCTTACAAATATCAATGAAAAAATAATTAGTACAAATTCCCCAAATTAAGTCAAAGCAAATAACAAGGTTCCTCAGGTTTCTCTCTTTTCCTCAGGAAGTACAAGACACAGATCTGCTTTGTGATGGTGCAAGTGACCTCCATGAAACTCCGTCAGTGCTACAGTGCTATAAATGCTAGCGATTAATTTGGAAGCCTAGAAGGGTTGCAAGGATTAACTCCATTCAGGGTGAGAATGGGTCTGGCCAAAATCTGTGTCGTACTTTCATTCTGCCAGGGAGTCTTTGAGAAAATCTCAAAAATTGTCTGTAAGCTATTCATTGTACTCATCTATGACACTGCTCTGTAACACTAACATTAACATTATTATTAATAAAATTTATTAATAGTATTAATAATTGGTAATTAATATTAGTAGAGTAATCGGTCACAATAATATGTCCCATTGTCTTTTGAAAAAGCAGGCCCTTAGGAATTAGCCTAGTGTAAGAGGTGCTGAGCAAATCCCAGTGAAGTACAGGTATGTTTAAACTTCCAGTCCTAAAGTTCAATCAGACAGTGATTACAACCTGTTCATACTGGTGCCTCAAGAAGGTCACAGGGAGAAACTAATTTTCTAATGTGTTCCTAGCTAGAAAATTGCTCTTTTAGGCTTTCTGGTTTTGCTGACTTACTCTTCAGGAAAACAGTAAGAAAATACACACATATAAAATCAGCTCTTGGACATGTATAACTGCAAAACCACAGTGAAATACCTTCCAGTCTAGACCATCAAAGGAAGCTTGGGAGGTACACAGAAGCAACAATTGCTAGAATTTACTCCCTTCAGCCTTTGCTGGTTTGTTTTGTTTTGGGTTTTGTTTGTTAATTTTGTTGTTGCTGTTTTTTTTGGTTTGGTTTGGTTTTGGTTTTGGTTTTTCTTCTCATTTACAGGAAGCTTGGTTGTGACAAATGTTTGTTCACTACATTTCTGAGAATCACAAAGAGAACTTGAGGTTTTTTACTTAAGTTAGGAACTATTGCCTTGTTTGAGAGCTCTTTCAAATAGTGATGGCTATTTTTAGATGGTCTGGACATTTTGGATGGAAGGGTCTTGGGAATTTTTGATTTTATAAGAACACACAAAGAAAGTTTGCTCTTAAAACATGCTTTTTACATTATGAAACAGACATAAACATTATGAGGAAGTGATAAAAGCTGGAAGAGTATCCTGATCAACAGGTGGCCCTGGGCAGTATATCCCTCACTATTTGCCCTATAAATAAACAGTGGATTAGGAAAAACGCCTGCCCTGGGGAAAGACACAAGGCTCACAAGGGAAGGTAATCCATCATCTCACGGTGTCTGTCCATCTGTCTTCCATGTAAGTACTCTAACCAAAATTATTTGAACGGACATTTAGAAACCGTAATGGGACTTGAATGCCAGCCAGCTCCCATAGCTTTTCTGATACCGCCACCAGATAGATAGAAGTGAACTGCAGAGAAAAAAAAAAAATTCGGATAAAATAAAATTTTAAAATAATTTAATTACTGTGACCACGAAGTCTTCTTGTGTACACCTTCTCGCCTCAAACGCAAACATATCTGAGCATGCACTGGCATGCAGTCTTCAGCTGCCTGATCACACACACAGCTATTTCTCTGCCCTCAGGACTCCTGCCTCATAAGGGCAATGCAGGCACAACACACAACTGGGAAACCATCAATTAATTATCTTTCTTCTTGGTTGCGCAAACTGTCCCCACACTTACTTCATTGTTCCAATAAAAGAACCACCACATCCCTAACAGGCCACTAATTTCTATGGAAATCTGCCCAGAGACACAGCGCAGTCTGGCTTTCAATATCTTTTTGCTGAGTGGCATACACAGCAACGAACAAGGTGGCACTGATGATGAAGCGAAAAAGGCTGAAAATGAGCCTAAAAATAAGTTAGTCAGCATTGGAATGAGAATAGGATCATGATCTGCTCGGACATGAATCTCTGCTTTGGATTCACAACCTTGCTAGGGAATTTTGCATAGCTGGTCAGCCCCGAAGCGGTGGGGTTTTGGGTGGGTTGTTTTGGGTTTTCACCCTCCACAAAGGAGCTTGTGGGTTAAGCTCTTCCTCTTACTCTTTAACTCAGTTCTTAGATCACTTACTCAGGATATTTCTTCCTTGTAATTTCTTTCTCACCTGAAGGAATTCAAACTGGTCTTTCCTACCTCCCAGGCAAAGGTTTTCTAAACTCAGGTTCTCAGCTCTTCCTATCTAAGCTGTCCTGTTCTGCACGAGCTAGCTTCGTATTTATAGAAAATGGAACCAAGATGGATTCTGTAGCTATAGGGGAGGAACAACCACCTAAAAACAGGGATGTTGTTCCAGAGACCTCCAGCTAATGCTCAAATGTTTTAAAATATTCACTGGAAGCAAGATTTAATCCCAGCTGAATTGATTCTATGCTCATGTACTGTTTCCCTCCTGCAATCCTGCCAGTCTGGCCAGTTATGCAAATGAGATTCCAATTTTATTCTGTCTCCTCTCTTCTTCTCCCACATCCCAAATACGCTGGACCATAAGTAAATACCATAATACAGCAAATATCCTATTCAACACGTCACTTTAAACTTTTGAGACATCACCACACCTGATAGCAAAATTGCAAAATGCTGGTTCTTGTAGACCATCTAGTGGTAAAAGCAGAATAGTACAAAGAGAAAGCCATTTCAGGGTTTTCCTTCTGGAAGATGATTAGTGACACACAGGACAAACAGATGATTAGACACACAGGGCTACCTTGCTGATCAGTGGATGTTTTCCCCACACACAAGTAAGCAAGATTATTAGACTCACAAGCCATAGTCTGAATAAGCTGAGAGTGTGGCCACAGGCTCCTTATCTCTCCAGCATTAATCCCAAAATCTATGTTAGAAGTTCTGTCTAAGCAATGAAAAAACACACTGTAAATCACCTAGAGCAGAAAGGAGATCTACTGAAACTTCTAAAACCCGAATTTTTAAACCCTCTACTGGGTGAGTGCTAGCCAATTCTGGGTTCCTCTGGTTTGCTTCTGAGGACTTGACGGGCAGTATCAGGTATTATAAGCAGCAGACAGAAGTTCTTGTTTCGCTAGACATTGCAGACAGCAGTTGCTTTGCTTACAGCTCTCAGTGCCCTGAGACCACCCACCGGTTCTGCAACCCCTTCCCACCTTCACATGGGTTCGGCTGTGTGCTGGTTTGACTGAAAGCGAGTTAATTTTCTTCATGCAGTTAGAAACCTTTATTTTCCATAGCTAGCATGGTCATTGTTTAGATTTAGTTTAAGATCAAGAAGATAATACCCTGGGAGAGAGTCAATGTTTTTAATTGCTCTGGTTCAAGAGTCAAGGCCTCTGAGCTCGCTGTCCACAGGTGCGAGGCAGGTAGGAAGGGGGCATAGACGGGGCAGAGCTTGACTGACCACCAGACTGATCAGTAAGAATATTCCATCCCATTAGCGTAATGCTTTGTATTTAAGGAGAGTCGGTATCTTCCAACTAGGTTTTTCTCGGAGCCAGGACGGAGACCTGCTTGGGGGAGTTCTGTTCGGGACTTTCTTTAGTTCGGCCTTTTGCCATCCTGCCGTTTCACAGAGGCCTCTGGGCCTTTCTGCCTTTTTCTGTCTTCTCTCTGGGGTTGGCTGTTCAGCCTGGAGAAGAGAAGGCTGAGAGGGGATCTCATGTTTATAAATACCTCAATAGTGGCTGTCAAGAGGATGGGACCAGACTCCTTTCAGTGGTGCCCAGCGATAGGATGAGGGGCAATGGGCACAGACTGAAGCACAGGAGGTTCCATCTGAATATGAGGAGGAACTTCTTTACTTTGAGGGTGCCAGAGCATTGGAACAGGCTGCCCAGAGAGGTGGTAGTCTCCTTCTCTGGAGACATTTAAAACACAGCTAGACACATTCCTGTGCAATCTACTGTAGGTGAACCCGCTTCAGCAGGTGGGTTGGACCAGATGATCTCCAGAGGTCCCTTCCAACCCCAACCATTCTCTGATTCTGTGACCAGGGTGCTGCTTCCTGGGACTTGCTGCTCGGTGCAGACGGAGTTTGTGAGTAATTGCATTGAGTGTATTTTATATTCTATTTCCATTTTATATATATTATTAGCAGTAGTAGTATATTAGTGTTATTTTACTAAACTGTGTTTATCTCAATCCACAAGTTTCTCCATTCTCTTTCAATTCTCTCCCCTATTCAGTGTGCAGTAGTGGGGGGAGAGCGAGGGAGCAGCTATCGCAGTTATTTTGCCAGCTCAGGTTAAACCACGACAAGCTGCCTGCACACAAGCGACCTCTGACACTGCACCTGGGATGAGCCTGCTGTGACAGGGCTGCGTGAGCAAGAGCTGGGGGCAGCCTTGTTGAAAGCTTCTTCCCCTTGGTTCAACAGCCACGTTTAAGTGCATTTAAGCTCAGGCCCTGAGCGTGGGTCCCTGCCTGAGCTGTGCTGTAGGTATCTGTGCTGGGCCAAGGATCTCACTTATGCTGACCCTGACTTGCTGACACGACCATACCAAGTGGACGCAGGTTACAGTAGCCTCCTGATTCTTGCCTACAAAGGCAAGGACTGTTAGTGCTTTATTCATGGTATCTAAAAGAGAATAAAAATACATATCTGCTTGAATAAAAGTTTATTTTGTGCATCACAGAAAAATAATTGATTCTATCAAATAAGGCTTTCACGATAAAGGATATAAAGGAAAGAAACATACAAATTCATAATAAATACACTGTTGTCTCACAGAGTACTCTTATAGTTACACACTTAAGAGACTAGTTACTACCATTGCAGTTAGCAGACATTTCACTTGCAAGATTGATCCCTGTTTTTAAGGCTAAATCCTGCCCTCTTTAGTTCAGCAAATTCTTATAGCTATTGCAAAGAACTCAGCCTGAACAAAAGTAGAAGACTGGACTTGGTTTCTAAGTATCTTGGGTGCTACATTCATATGCAACTGTAGAACATAATCCTCTTATTACACTTGGTTCTGCTCAGGAGTCAGCTAATATAGATAAAAAAGTCACTTATATTAAAAACTAGTTCCATTTACTGAATTCGGCTGATCTGACAAATGTAGAAATAGTCTGCAATATCACATGTTTAAGCTTGTAATTACCTGGTAGAGTTTTTCTGGTAGTCACAGTTAATGTTTCCTTATACTTTTTTTAACTAATGCATTTCACATTCTCTTACACAGTTGTTTCACAATAAAGAACAAGTAGAGCATCTTTTACTTGAAAAACCTGAGAAATGTATCAGCTTTATTCAGATATGGTACTTCAGAGTATAAAGTACTACAAAACACAGCTGAGATACAAACCTGAATTCTTCATAAACTCCAAAACCCTATTGATATTAACAGAGTTTGGGAGCTGTGCAATAGAGGAGAGTTATGTTTGACTTTTTCATCTTAGTCCCCTTTTGGACACCACACAAAACCACTGAACAAAATTTTTACTAAGTGTGCAGCAAAGCAAAGCAAACAAAAAGAAAAAAGGTATCACAGCGTATTAAATGCAACTGCTATTACCACATTACGTCAACGTTAATAGGTTTCTCATATACATTGAACCGGTGTTTGAATTCTAGCTGCATTAAACTATCCAACAAGACAGAAAGAAACTACTGCCTTTACTAAGTTAGTGGCAAACTATCTCCTGACTGAAAGTGGGAATTCTATTCAGTAGCTACAGGAAAAATCAGACTATGTAACGAAAAAATTAGGTTTACATTCTTTCAAATAAAAAAAACGCCAGACATCTGCATCTCATATTAATTTCTGTCTGCTGACTCCACTTTCACTGCATCCTCATATTTCTGTAGACCTCACAAGGTATAAACACTCCAAACAATGCTGAATGTACAAGAGAAACAGTTTCACAAATGGGATATAACATGTGCTTTTCAGGCTAAAATGTCTCTTTGCTATCAAGCCTCCTTACTATTTTGGTCAATTTTTCAAGAAACAAAATAGTCCCTGTCAAGAACTTGGTTACGTACACATATTTACAACAAACCCAAGAGTATTGTGTGTTAAATCATTTGAAAAGGACAAGATTTTACCAAGCAACATACCTAAGCCTCTAGTGCTATCAGAGTACACAACATTTTACAAAGATAACTCTCATATTTTAAAACATATGAATACAGTGTTTTTTCCTTGTACTAAACATTATTACTTCCAAGTTTATAAGCATAATCAAGACCTCTTCCCTGGAAGAAAAACGCATTTTTCTGTAGCTTACCTTAAAGTGTGATCCAAGACAATTACCATGTTATTGAATGTAAATTTTTATATTAATGGTCCAACAGTGTAGAAGAAACACAGGATAAATCATTGTAAAGGAAGAGAACTCTTCTGGCTTTCTGTCATGTGCAGTGCACTATGTCAGCTTAATTACACAATGCTGACAAATAACTCCACTTATAAATACCAACACTGCACCTTTGACATGACACTCAATCAAAAAAATAGACTTGCTGAAATGAAGAAAATGTTCCTGTATAAACTGGAGTATAATTATAAATCAATTCTTTTGTTTCCTCATCTTCACTGGGGAAACGGTGCAGGCTCTTCCGGGCTGTAAAACATCGTAAAAGTACAGATCACTTTACTGTTACCCTTCCTGAAATCACCTTTCTAGGCAAAGTTATTCTGTGTAGTATAACAGCAAATAGAATTACAGTAACTTATATGTGAAGAACTGTGAAGATACATCTTCAGAAAGCAGGTTACAACATATTTTATTACTGGAGAGGGATAAATCTAATAATTAATTTAAAGCCAAGACTGTACAAAAATATTTATCCATGAGATACTGGCAGTATCTACCAGAGATACCAATACTTGTAACACTGAAAGAAATGCATCAGAGTATCAGCCTACTGGAAGTTGCATTTTTAGCACAGACTGTGCTGGTGAGTACAGTAAAAACTGAATCCTTGTCTGGTTTATCATGCTGGCAACTCTACACAAGTTGAAACTAAGATTTTAGATATGAAAATGATATTTCAATAGAATGGTTTATTTATCAAGTGATCACAGGTTAGTATATTGTTGCCAGCTGAAAGCAGTTTATGTTTTTCACCCTGTGGTTTATTTTCTAAAACTATCAACTATTCGTTGCAACATTATGATATGAAGCACTTGTTAAGAGCAGCTGTACACAGACCACGGTAGTAATGAAGAGTAACTTGTGATTTGGTATAAGAGACCGGGGGTAGACACATACAGCTGCCTGACAGAAGTTTGCTCTACTAAAATTGAAGGTCAACAGATCCAAAAACTAGTGACGCATCTGTGTGGTACTATGCACAAGCTCATTATACGTGTATACATATATGAAAGAACTTGCATGTACTGCGTCTCAACAAGACTTACAGAGTTGGCACTTATTTTGCCACATTTACTTGGATAATGGCCTGAGCAAGGTTACTTCTGCCTCTAATACAGCGCGCAGACAGATAGTAGGGAACGTAGCAAACAAAACTAGAAAACATACTGCATTCTAGAATTAAGACTACAAAAGAAAACAGACTCATACTACGCTTTCTTCTGTTTTCCCCTTTAATTTCGTCTTAGTTTCCCATAACAACCTTATCAAAATTCTCAAGATACACAAAACTTATGGATACTGACAAGGAATTTTACATGATTTTGCTACCTTTTTGCAAACAGGAGTAGGACTAAATCATACAAAAAAGAGCCTTGAACTTGTACAAAGCACAACTTTTATATCTACATCCTCCCTGACCATGTCAGCGGAAGTTACATTTCTTTAAATCACAGAATCACAGCCTGCTTTCTGCAGTTAGGTGACTCTCTTTATTAAGGATCAACTCTAGAGACCAAACTCAATTAGGTTATTGATTATGCTTCTTCATAGTCTCAAATGCTTCTTCATAGTCTCAATCAAATAAGACAATTTCATAAACAGTCACTTTAAAATATGAACATGATGTCTCAGCAGAACGGTTTAGTAAGTATAAATAAAGGAATAAAACAAGTTTTATCCCTTCAAATACTCCAGTATTTATAGTTTGCTTATTTATAACGAATAGACCAAAAGTGTCATAAATTTTAAAAATTTTACATCAGTTATTTCTAGCTTCTTAAGGTATAAACAAAGTAGAAGCTCTGTAAAATTTAAAGACTTCTTATGCTCTCTATAGTATATAAATGTTGGGCACTGTATTGCATCTCTTTGATACATCCATATACTGCCCAAGCAGTATTTATAACCTTGGCACACGTATTTTGCAAGCAAAACTGAGAATACATTGAATGACTCTAACTCAGTTTGGAACTGAAGAAACCTCTGAAATTACGAATGGAGTAATTTTTTTTGTTTCACTGTCTTTGAGCAAGGGAGGCTAAAATGTTACAGTGACCATTCAAAATGGTAGATGGTCATAGCGCAAACAATGCTTTTGAGTGAGTCTGCTGAAAAGAGTTAGTGGAATGCCTGGCCTTTTGATGTTACTTTTACTAAGTCATTCTATTTCTAGTGTCCCCTGTTTTTTTATAAGGGTATAAAGTTTACAGAGTAATCTTCTCAGAAAGCAGTAAGAGGTACTGAAATTTGACAGCCAAAAAGGAGGTCTGTCATCTTCAAAGATTTTCACTCCAAAAAAACAACATTTATAGATAATAAATGTCTTACCTTCATTAACGAAGAAGTCAGCTATATAATATGCTGCTCTTATAGCTGATGGGGAATGTGGAATGCCTGGTGAATTCTTCCACTCAAAAGCATTTTTCTCTGGATGCCACTGGACGCCATAAATTGGATATTTGTATGCTGCAACAAACACAAAGCACCTAAGAAAAGTCTGTGCCTTAAGAATTATGTGCTTAGTCTTACTGCAAAAGAAATGCAAAGGATAAGCTATAAAAATACTTCACTTGTCAACAGTTTCACAAAAGTTTAAACAGCAAGTTGAAACTCTGTTAGTCCCATAAGAACTGAAGGAAACAAAATGGATATTGTAAAAGGGTCTCATTCCACGCAAGAAGATTTTTGTACATCACTTTTTTTATTATTCATTTCAGAACGTTTATATATATAGGTATAAACTAAAAAGTCACGTTACAAGTGTATCAGTCTCAAAACTTGCTATTTACTGCCAGCAACACTCAACAGGCAATATTCAAAGGCACAAAGGAAATCCCTGGCAGTTCCATGGGACAGATCCAAGTCTTAGGTTCTCCTTCAAGGCCAAATCAGTCCAGGGGCAGCTTCCATCTGCTCTGTGCCAGACCTGATACCCGCAGGGAGAAGCCAGTCCTTAACTCGATTAACAGAGAATAGCAGCACAGCAGCTGATGACTGCTCTGTGATTAACCGCTTGCAGGCACAGGAGATGTCTGTCATTAGCCTAATCAGTTTTTCTGATCAAACTGCTCTTCTCTTCTGGAGGATGGCCAGTATGCTGTACAGAGGAATCCCATGGGCCAGCAGCTGGGCCTCACTGTAGAGCTGCTAATAGTGCATAGATCAAGATAAAACACTCCCTAAAGAGCTAAATCGTTTCTTGAGTTGAGCAAGACTGGTGCAAAACATACACAAGACAAGTAATGCAGAAGGTTTTCGGAGGAGGCCGATTACTAGTATTGCTGCTAAAGTAACAAGGGGATGTTGCTGTTAACTCAGTACCCTGAATTGTTCTTCCTTAGAGGAAACAGATACAGAGCACCACAGGAACACAAGCATAAGCAGACAGGCAGAAAACAAGGTGCAACAGAGGCACACTGCACTGCGCAGGGATTAAACTACTACAGGACAAGTGCTGTACACTTTATACCACAGCACTGAAATATTCCGGTGCTAAAGTGTAACAGCATATCTGGAAGGGGAACAGCAGGTAAGACAAGTCAGTAATTAGGCTCACAGATACGTACTCATAAGATAAAACATCTCTGCAAAGAGGGCATGTTCCTCACAGCCAGAGCACCAACAGGGCTGATGATCACTCTGCTATTCTAACTGTGAGCTTGCAGCACAAATTAGCATCAGTGCCACTACACCTCTAAAGAACTAGTTTGTTACAGTCACAGTTTACAAAGGAAATTCATTTCCCTACCTTCCATGGTAGATATAAACTCCACTTCATCATTGGTGTTAGTGGTCAGAACATTATAGAAATTAAGAAGTTTTTCATTCTTTGTGAAATTCTTTGATAAGGAGGGGAAAAGAAAAAAAAAAAGTTATTTGCTCATTTATATCTAGTTTTAACAGAACAAATGCATTTGTGTTCAGGAAATAAAATGATCAAATACCTTCATGGAGAGGCTCCACCTATGGAAGTTTGATGACAACGGCTCAGTAGCAAACGCATGTAATACATCATCAGGGAAATTCTTGAATAATCTACTGGTTTTTGCAGCTATTACAAAGAAAAATGAAAAAAGGATATTGTCCATTACCCAAACTGCTAACAAATGGACTAATACTGGAGACAAATTTAATAAAATATTGCACTAAAGTAAACTTTTTTCTGTAGTATAACTGTATGATTTTAGAATACATGCAAGGGAAATCAGTGAAATAACTACTACAGGTTTTCAATATGCTGTTACTACTGTCCTCCAGTCTTGACATACAGAGGACCCAACTTTGCTACCTAAGTTCTCAATAAGCATAATTTTTTACCACTCATTTCAGTGATCTTTCCATTCACAATGAGCATAAATGATGGAATTTGTGAATGCTACATGGTCTACAGATGGCTTACTCACGAATTAAAGGATAAAGTATCAGCAGAGGCCACATTTTACCAGTGTTGCTGAGTGGCACAGCTCTATCTTAAGGGATCTCTTCTCATTCCAATACTGTACAAGTGGGACAGGAATGTTAATATTCATCATTAGGAAAGATACAATTTGTAAACTTTAAAATCACCTGCTCTCCGAGTTTGATAGGTTTCAGACCTGTGAATTTTGTTCAACTCAGTAACAAAAAGGGACCTAAACCCACATTATTTTGTAGGTCCAAATTTTCAAATGACTCAAAGAGTCAGAACTGTGTCTTTTTGCTGACTACTGTTGGTTTCAAACGGCTTTTGCTCACATCTCTGCTTTAGAAGTGATAAAGTTGGCACTGAATTTCTAAAAACAGTCATGGCAACTTAATAAGAAATAATTTTACAAGCTAATCATCAGAAACCTCCCAGACATTCACCCCTGCATATTTATCACAAGCAAACCACAGCACTTCTCAGAAGAACTCATATATCAGATACAATGGAATTTTTCACCTGAGGTAAAGTTCAGAGGGAGTGCAAAACCATTTGTCTTGGTATTCACAAGTAAAACTTCACCACTTGTGAGATACGTAAGCTCTTCGTGTCCGAGACATGTTCCCCACACTGGGAAATAATCTCCTTTATCGTTAGCCTTCAAAATAAAAAGTAACAAAGCATGTTATGAACACATAGCAAGGGCCCTTTGCAATGTCTATATGCCTGTGCCCACACATCTGTATTAAGAAAATATAAATCCTACTGCTAGCATTGCTATGGTCTCAAGTTACATTCTTATATGCTTGTTTAACTAGCAGGTTTGGACCTGTGTTCCAGAAAGATAAATTGGGAGTTTAAGCAACATAAAAAGTGACAATCATTTTGAAAAGAATGAAAATCAGCAGGCAAGTGGAAAAGCAAGAGAAGAAAGTAAAAAGGAGAAAAGGAAAGCAAAAAGAGAACACAACTATCTTCCTATCACTTAAATAAGTACAGTGGAAATTTGCGTTTTTGTATGGTTTATTCCTGATAGTAAGCACATGTTATAGACCGGGATGTTTCAGAACTCCCATTTTTGTGAAATCTGAGTAGTCTTTCTCACCTGTTTCTAAACATTTTTAAGTTACGTATACCACCCCCATCACCATTTTTGAGAAAGCTGAAATCACAGGCTTCGAATAAAAATGTTACCCCACTGCATTACTGATAGTATGGTAATGGAAGTCCATATAAGTGCTTTTCAGAGCAAAACACTGAAGATTTACAGAAAGAAGTCTAATAATACTGCAGCATCTTCAGGACCACCCATCATGCACGGCTACACAAAGGACTTGAAACTTTGCTGTCTGTCTTTCATTTAAGTGAGGAATAAAACCACTAAAGGCAAAAAATAGACTATGGCTGAAGAAAAATTACAACTGAACCATAACCATTTTGTGCCCTCCTCCTGCTTTTTTTTAATAAATATTAGCCCGGAGGCTAAGCATATATTAAATGACACCCAAGACATCACATTTTAAAACCTAATTTAACTGCTGGAAAACAGTATTTCATTTGGGTTTTTGCCTGGCTAGTAAAACTCTGTTGACTTGAATGAGGATTAGCATTTCGCATCCTCTATTCATATTAGAGCAAAGGCAGACCAAATAATTTCTCATTGTGAACATTTGAAAATGAAGAGAAAAAGAGCCCTCATACATTTTAAAAAACCCCATAAAATTCACTCTTGACTATTGTAGCTTACCTTACATTAGTAAAACTGCCAGTATTTTATAGTGCTAATTAAGTCTCAAAAAATGAAAATCAAAACACACAAACATCACAAATAGCACAGAAAAAAAAATTACTTATTACTAAGGGTTACCTATGATGAACTGAAAATTATTTTCTGCTTTTCACTCACCTGAAGTACACATACCACCTAATAAACCTGCCTCTCTGAGCTTAAAATTATGACATATACAATACAGTTAATCATTGTGAAATGTCAATAGAATTTCGTAATAGTACTGCCAGCCACAAGAAACCTTGCCCCAGTACTGAACACCAAGACAGAGGCTGCACTTCACACAGTGAGCAGTTTCAAAGAGACAAATGAGATTCCTACAGAAAAGCGAGAGAGCTTTTGCAAGATTTAGGTTTAAGGCAGCAGCCTAACAATCACCACGAAGACAGACACACAAAAGAATAACAACAGTGGCACCACGGGGACTGAAGAGTAGGAAGCTTAAACTACTGAATTGCAGCAGCTCACTGGTCCTGTGAAGACACTACCTGTGCCTTCCTTGCCAGTTGTCGGGAAGTTGGCAGCAAGGGTAGATGAGGAATCCCCCACTGCCAATGAACGCTCCTACCATGGCATCAGTTTAAGCACTACTCAGAACCACCTCTAGAATTGAGCAAAATTTCTGAAGTATGAATTCTATAACAATTTCAATCAGCGTTAGCTGAAAATAAAGTCAGTAAAGAGGACAAAAAGAAGAAAATTTTTATTCAATTTGAGCACAGAAGATCCTTAACATCTCGTAGGGATTGTATATAAAGCTCAGTGAATATCCATACTTTTCCACAATGCAAATTTGACTTCAAAATGTGTTGACTACTATCTGAAAAAACCCAACTCTTACACTCTAAGAGAATTAAATCTTCAGTAAGGATTCAGATCATTCCTGATGTTCTTTGATAGAATGAGCTTTCCCAGAAATTCAGTATTTTCTTAATAAAGCTAATGATCATACAAATACTAAAAAATAATGAATATAAACTTTCAAGTGTTCTTCCCACCTTTTTCATGTTATACATTAAGCTAGTGTTTCTTTAGAAATCTGCTACATTTACAGTCATCAACGCAAAGAAATGGGTAAAATGGTATAACATGCTAATGGAGGTCCCTCATCTGCACCCTCAGAAATATTTTTAAATCTACCTATAGATAAGTGAGAATAAACGTGTTTCACTAGCTGTAACACATATGCAAAGGGAGGCTTTAATGTTATATTATTGTAAATCGGTTTGTTTGAGAGTTTCTCTAGAATTTCTTCCGAGTTTAACCTTTAATCACAAGACTTCAACAAATGATTACATTTATGTATAACTTTGTTCAACATTCAGTGTCAACGGATACTCTCTGCTTTTGGAAAGCATTATGGTTACTCTATTTCAAGTTCCACACAGCCATAAAGCAGCAGGTAGAATGAATAAAAGATACTGCTCTCATCTGAAGAACTTGGGAGTTTGAGACCATTACACAAAATATAACAAGAGAGGGTGTCAGAAGTTTGAACAGTAAGCTATTGAAGATTTTTTATGCAGAAGCCAGCAATGAGCTACTTACTGTCAGGCTTACAGTTAACACACTGGATACCAATGCAAAACTATGAAAATATAAGCCTCCCTTGTCATTTTAATCTCTGAAAAGTGACAATAACAAGAACAGACTGTTCCTTAGTAATTACCTCTAATGCCTTGTGGTAAAATATCTTAGCAACCCTGGAATATTCTGAAGTCTTAAGATCCACACCACCTCCTGGAAAAAGTACCCTGAAAGGCAACATCCAAGAATCTGATTAGCAACTGTGACCAAACTAAAACCTGGACAATGTACACAGAGAGAGGTCTGATAGTGGTTTTAAGGGTAGGATTCAGGTCTACATTAAGACACCTACATTTCAAAAATCTATAGACAGGCATCTAAGCTTCTATTATGGAGAGCAGGAATCTAGTCAGAAAAGTCAACAGAGGTTTGAATAGGTTTTCTAGAGCAGACACCTAAGTGGTCAGTAGGTTGAATAGCCTTGTAGGCTCCAATGGCTGTACTGACTAGCACCCCATTAATTACATGACCTTAGACAGCTAGTGCACATGCAGACAGCTAAGTTTAGGACTTCTAGTCTTTAACTGAATCATATCCTAAATCTCAGTGCTCTTATACTGAAGAATGGTTATTATCAGAAAGCAGTGACTGAGCCTAGTGCAATGTAAGAAGAGAGCAAAGAGAGAATACACAAAACATATAGATTTCAGCTGGTATACAAAAGGGTTGTGTGCCATGACTCCACCAAATCCTGTCCTGACTCTTAACCAGCTCTCCCTAGCACTTTAAAATCCTGTCCTCAATCTCAATTCATCCTGCTCAGTTTCCGTAAAGAACTGTATCCCTGGCAGAGTGACCTTCTTATGGCAAAACTGACAGAACTGAATGCGTGAGCGTTCCCTAACCCCATTGCAGCAGAACCTCAATTAAATTTACTCAAGCCACATACATAAGTTGCTGACTTTTTACCAAAATCGCTGAAGGTTTTCCTCTACCTTTCTGTGCTCTGGAAATGGCAACCCGTATCAGTGAGATACTAACAAGCAGCCAAAACCAACTAACATCTCAAATGATCCCAAGCATTTGCAGAGTGCATGTGCATTTAAACCCTTGTGACCAGGTTTATTTTAAGGTTAATGAAGCGCAGAGCCATGCAAAAGCCACCAAGTATTTAGTGGAAAAGTAGAGCAGTATTCACAAAAATATAAATCAGATCACTCTCCAGTGCCAATATAGAAAAAGAACACAGGCGAAGGTATTTTCAAAATAGGCCAGATTATAGACTTCTACGATATCTAGTTAGACAAATAAGGCTTACATGGAAGTGTCGGGAATTTCACTTCACCTGTTCCTGTTATCCAAATAAAAAAACTGGCCAATACTAATTAGGAAAAACAACTGTAATTTCTGCTAATGCAAAGAGGAAGTAACCCACTAAGTAGCAATGATAATGGCTTGACATTGTCACATGCACACTGAAATGTAACTACCTGTATTCCAGCATCTCTAACTGGTTAGAGCTGTGATTGAATTTCAAAGGCTATCTCAAGGAGTACATTGCTGTATTCATAAAATTCTGTCTCTACTATAGTAAATTTAATGATTTTAAGAAGGTGGCGTTTAATAACAAATTATTTCCAACTGTGAAGAACCTGGAGTTACGCTCTTACAACATGAAAGATCAACGTATCTCTAGGTTTCCGCATAATGGAAAGTCCTTCCCTCCAGAGATCTTATTTGTTATTTACACACAGCTATAGTGTGGAAGCCATTAACTTACAGCGGAGAGCAATAAGAGGAAATACAGACCATCCTTACCCACCTACACAGCACAAACCCACTGCCAGTCACTGCAATGACAGAAGGATAAGGGAACTGGATCTACTTGCCTAACACCCTCTTCTACATTAAGGAAGGTGGTGAGGTAGAAAGAATTGAAGAGCCCATTGCTGAAAATCCTTCTGGCAATAAAACAGAGGCTGGCAGCAACGAGAAAGGGATGAAATTACTCATTTTGACTCCAACATGAGGAGCCACAATGAAAGAAGTGCCACTGTTTTATACTTGCTTATACCAGAAGACTGTGAAGACCCATATGTTGGTGTACAGGGTATTCTGTGGAACAGAGGACAATGCTCTCCCCAGACAGCCGCAGGTCTAAATCTGCAAGTTCTACATATGTTGATTAACATTCTAGTATATGCATAAGCCTAACAAAAATATCCATGTTTAAGATCCTCATCTCATGACTACAAGTAACCTAATTGCGTGCTGTGGACTCACATTCAATCAAGCCTGTGAAGTGTAGCATCAGCTGACTTGACTCTTTTAAAGTGCACTTTTAGCAGACAGCAACTATAAAAGGTAATGACTGCACTTAGTCCAAAATTAAATGTGTTAAATTAGATATCCCATATTTGAAATGTAGGAAAAGCACATGGGTGGACAGTTGCCATAGGTCAGCTGAAAAATTAGAATGTTTGTTGAGCAAAGACCTAAGCCACAGAATCACAACAGGCAAGAAGGGCCATTCAAGTAGCAAGACAGAAAGTACCCACAGAAAAATGGGTAGAAGAGACTGGAAATCAGAAACTTTTATGATAGATGAAACATGGAGAGTACTGGAAAAGGGAAGAAGGAGAGGAACAGGGAGGGAACACCCAGTAAGTCCTATTAAATATCAAAACTAAGGTGATGACTCAAATGAAGAAGAAGGAAACATTAACAAAGAGGAAGTGAACTATTTCACTTGTACAATTGTTAACTACTACGATGCCACTTCAGTCTGTCTGCAGACAAGCACAGGACAATGCCAAGATGGCACTGTTGCAGATTATCTGACGTGCTCCTCAAGGAAGGAAAGGCAGCAGACTGATTTTGGATGAAATGGTGCTCTCTCTGTCTTAGAACATATTTACATGCCTGCAGTGCTCAGCACGACATCTCAAGAGAGTGGAAAGACAGTGTTCTTGGGAGGACAGCAGATCTCAAAACCAAAACTATCACATCTTTCAACAGAAAATCAGTGCTCAAAACTTACCCGTTAATGGAGTGGAATAGTTTATCATACTCTTCATCTGAACGATTTAATCTGAAACACCAAGAAAACAGTTAAATAATATATGAAATATTCATATTTAACCATAAAATATTCAACATTACTGAATAGAAACATGATACAGAAAATACGTAGAAAGCATGCTTTAAACAGAATAAAACGAAACATTTCAATTGAACCAGCTCAGCCCACATCGTTGAAAATAGGGCTGTGACAGGTACAGCTCAGGGGACCCCTTTGCAGACACTTTTTGAATTTAACATTTACATGAGCAGCATGGTGGTTATTTCCTGCAGACCGGCAACTCCGGTTTCCAGTTGACTCCAAGATGGGCTGAGCTGCAAACAGTGGGTCACACCCAATCTTCAGCAAAGATAGAGTTGTGTGGTGGGAAGATAAGGAAGACCTCAGCATCCGCAAAACACCAGCAATCCAGTACGATGACTACACTCCAGCAGAACTGATACACTGGCTATATTCAAAGTGTCCAGCTTTGCTGCAGCTAACGTAGCTGACAGAATTAGAAACTTCTATTCATCAGTGAAGCTTCCAGACAGCAAACATTCTGAAAGCTCCACCAGCTATGAGAGGAACACTGGCTTCTTATTCAGGCACTTACCTGGTGCTCTTATAGGACTGTGCAGATAAATCCTATTGTAATTTTCTGCAGTGGCATTAGTATAGCTTTTAAGTTCTGACAATTATCATTTTAGCGTCTGACTTCAGTGCATTTACTATTTTATAGCTGTTATGAAGTATTGTCAGTTGTTACTTACATTCTGCTTTTTACCCAACAAGGAAAACACAATAACACATGAAGTTAGTGACTCATAGTTTGAGCAGAACTGGATTTTGGTTTCTTCAAGGACTACTGACAGGCTTCCTCCACTACTTGAATTCTAGGACTACAGAATGCGACATTAAGACTGAATATAGGTAACTTCAAAAGCCATGGATGCAAATTATGCAAGATAAAATAATAAATTTTTTCAAAGAAAGGTTATTATCATAAGAGGAACTATTAAAAATTACATGTTCCAGTCTGCTTTTATTCTGATTTCTAAACCACCCTGCAATTGTGGCATAGTCGTGGAAGAGCTCTAAACACTCAGAAAAGCTACATAACTGCTTTCTGTGCCTGTGTTAAACAATTATTACCCCCTTGTAAGGATATAAAATTCTACCTTATTGGCACAACTCGGGCACCAGCAGATTCCAAAAACTTCACATACGAAGCTGCAATATAAGAACTTCCAAATCTGTGGAACTTCTCAAAGTGACATTCCTGTGACAATATCCCTGAAGGGTCCAAGAAAAAGATATTACACTATACAAGTAGCAAATGCCAGGCACAGAAAGAAAAATTGAACGTTAGTGTTACATTTACTACCTCAAAGAATTACAAACACCGACACAATGGTGCATCAATTACTTTGCCTAGTGACAAGGTACCAAATAAACACACATTATCGGACTAAGAGTCAGCGTCCCTGCTTTAACTATTTAGTACTACAACTTCTCTTAAATAACTTAGTGGTTGTTTTTTTTTTTTTTTGAACAAAGTATGTGTAGCGTAACAGTATTCATAAAAGCTTTAACCAAGCCTACGCTTTAGGAAACCTTCCACCCCACACACAAACCGGGTTTCACGCCGGCTGTAGGAGCCGTTCCCTCCCCCAGGACAGCGAGGGCCGCCGTGTTACCCGCCGGTAACCCCCGCGGACCGGCCGCCGGGGGCTGAGGGGCCGCCACCCCCTCCCCGCGGCTGCGGCTGCCGCCACCGCTGCCACCGCTACCCCCGCCACCGCCCCCTACCAACGATGGGTCTCTCGTTGCCCTTCGCCAGGCGGCCGCGCAGCACAGGGGAGGCTGCACCGGCTCCGGGGAGCACCAGGAGGAGGAGGAAGGTGGCGGCCGGGAGGGCAGGAAGCCCCGCCAGACGCCCCATGGCCACGGCGCTCGCCGCCTGTCAGCACCAACAGCTCCGCGCAGCCACAGGCCCGCCCGCCGCCGCGCCGCGGGGCACGCTGGGAAGTGTAGTTCCGGCGGCGGGCGCTGGGCCGCGCTCGGGCCCGGGGCCGTGCCGCGGATCCCGGGTCGGGGTTCCCCGGATCGGTGTTCCCAGGTCGGGGTTCACCGGATCGGGGTTCCCGCGGTCGGGGTTCCCCGCCGGCGGCCTGTGCCCGCGGGGAGGAGGTGGTCTCGGGCCTGCTGAGGCCCCGTCTCACTGCTCGGGAAAAGTAACGGTTGGATCACTAGAAAGCGACAGACGAGGCTGGTTCGACTAGAAAATGTTTATTAATATAATGATATTAATACGTAAAAAATTAAAAACGTTCTGCATTGCACTGTGCATAGTCAGTAGTAAATTATATTTGCATCATTTAAACAGCAGCTTGCTTTTTTTAGAGGCACTCCTGATTTTCTTAGAGATGAATAATGCACTTGGAGATTTTTACTGTTGTGTTTTGTTGACCCTGCAGCTCCAAGCCAATGCCTCTTCCATTCATTATGCAAATGTCCTAATTATCTTCTCTCATTATCAGCAGCAACTGCAATTGTCTTTTAGATAAAGTCCCAACCTTCTTTATAACACATAAAGATTAAAAAATAAGTAACAGTCTATGGCAAAATAACTGCACTCTCTGCTCTACCTGTTGTCTTATGCAATCAGGTTACCATTTAATAAAAGGTTCAGAATATTTTTGAAGACATTTAGGACATTATATTCATAGAGCTGGTGTAGTCCAAATGAAGATTAAAAAACCAAGTACATTTAGCCCATGTGAATATGCATATACAATGAAATTAAGGCTGCTACATTAACCAGCAACAATTAGAGACTGGTTTCATAGGAAAAGCTTGAGTTTTCCTGTTCAATGAAACACAGTTCATTCTTTTATGTAGTTTACATTCAAGGATTAAAATCAAAGGAGCATAAAATTAAGACAGTAGCTTCAGTTCTTCAGCTCGTAAATGATTTAGAACTTGATTTACACACTTGAGGAATTGCCAGATGCCTGACTACTTACTTTATTTTCTTATAAAGAAGAATTAGCACTTCACTGAACTCCTCTATCTAAGGAGCTTTTATATCACAAAACAGTTCAATCTGAGAAAAAGAAAGCTATAAGAAAGATATGCATGAAAGAAAGATATGTATGAAAAACTATCTGAAAAATGTTTCTTTAAATTTAAACTCCATATCAAGGATGTTCTGAAAGAATGAAAAATGCACTTGAGGAAATGAGCTGGAAGAAAAACAAAAGAAAACAAAACAAAAAAACCCAACAACTTTAAAAAGTCCTTGTGAGTTTGGAAAGGATTTTGACCTTATCACAACAGAAGAAACTACAACCAGCAAGTAATCTATTGGCTTTTCATAGTTGTTCCTCTTGCTATTCTTTATTAGCTTCCAATGGCTTCTGCAATAATGCGGTATTAATCATAATCTAAAATAAGGTATTTCTGATTTAACAGGATAGTCTCATTTCTCTCCCCTAAGCATATATTATTATAACATCCCAATGTCCTAAAGATTCTGCAGTAACTAAAGTTAGCGTTTCTAGCTACCTGAGAAACAATGTAATTGTTATGGATTCATTTATGTGAAAATTCATATGGAATGTTTAAATATATAATGCTAATGCAAAGTCCCCCTGGGTTATTACAGGAGAGTTAAAAATTGAGTAAACAAACTCTAGCAGTTGGTGTACTAACAGAGCTTTTAACAAAAACCTGAATTAAAAGTAAAACAACGTTTTAGATTATTGAATACTGGGGATTGCAGCATGATACTTCTACGTAACATGATAGCTTTTACATATACAATGTTCACATTTGAATCATGTCCCTTAAAAAAATCCATTTTCAATAAGACAGATTTTTTTTTTCATTATCCCTACGGAAGTAAAGAAGAGGGCTCAACAGAAATTAAAAATAATTTCTTCCAGTGCCCAACAGAAGATATAGACTGACGAGCTGCCAATTACTTTTCTGAAAATAAAGTGAAGATACCCAGCATCTCGTACATTGAGGTCCAAAGTGACCTACAAGCACCCTTAAATCACAGAACAAATAATTCTAAAGTTCAGACCTACAAACAGATAATCTACTTCACCCTCCAAAACATACAGATACTGCAAACATCTAATTGCTCTTGACCTCTGTAGTGGTCTACAGTAGGAATTAAAGGTGATCATAATCTGAGTTGCTTATAGCTTGTGCACAGACAGTAGCTCTGGGAAGAAAGATACCAGAGTTTTCAAGGTTGTTTTGACTCTCTCACCAGTTCCTCCTCCTGATTCATACCCTCCTTGGAAGAATAGCTACATGGTGGTGTGTTTTCCCTATCCTCCTCTATAAAGTTGGGTAATTACTGTGTTAACACAAAAAGGGAATTGCACAAGCAGCACAAAGATTAGCACAAATGTTTCAGTTGCTGACTAATATTCAATTTGACACAAACTAACAAAGCAGCCATTTTCCCTGAGAATCAGTCCAAAAAGCAACCTCTTTTCACTCTTTGTAAATGAGCCCTGTAGTCTTATTTCCACAGCTAACTAGTCTACCTGGTTCACATTTGGTTCTTTTTTGTATCCTATCATCATGACAAGCCAAGATACAAGAGCTAAGCATAAGGTTCTGGACTGCGTTATTACGTATGAGTTGTGTCCAAAGACTTCGCAGAAGTAGTATCAGTCTCTGATATCCAATGCACTATTCAGCTTTTAGCAGTTAATCAATTAAAAACAGTATTGGAAACATATAGAATCCATTAAACCCTTCAGACGTACATACTGATAGACTCCAGTCAGTATAAAAGTGCGGTCAATTAAACACTCAGCACCCTGCAAAGATATACTGGTTTCATTTACAGTGATTTCAAGTTTACATGAAAGATTTCATATTACACTTATTCCCACTTTCAGTGTTCAAGAATTGATATAATACTGTAGCAAGGTTATTCGTGGGCAATCAAAGAAATGCTATGAAGATAATCTGCAGATGCCATTATGAAATCAGTCCATTCCTTGGCCAGCTCTTCAATGGAGACTTCCTCCCCCCCATATTCCTGTGGGAGAATGCTGACTGGGAAGTGTTCGGTCAGACTCTGCATATAGTAACTTCCATGCATATACACCTAAAACAAGAGATGAAAAGCGTTTACTTGGATATGAATGCTAGACTACTGAGTGAAAACAGGCAGCAAACAAACTTAGCGCAAGAGCCAAAGCCACCAGTTTAGTTGGACTAAACAAGTGTACTTGTTCGTAATGACCTCCTTAAATGAAGAAGAAATAACCGCCATATGTGTGTTTCCCATGGGTGCTCAAACTCTGACCCGCTCAGTATCTGCAGCTTGATGAAGCATGGACTGCAACCAGAGAACTGCATTTTATACAGCTGCAAGCACAGGAGCTGAAACCAACTACGCACTTGTTCTAGACTGGTTTAGTGACACGGATGAGGGAACACGCTACTTCAGTACAGCTCAGGTGAGCTAAACCATGGGAAGACTGGGGCTTGGTCCTGTCATGATAGTTCGCTTGTACTTGTTTTTCAGTCATTTCCAATAAAAGAACACTGTTTGGCTCCTGGCCATTACTATCTGGTCCTGCCACATGTATTTAAAAACATTACATAATATGTATATAGGTTCAGATATGTGCCAAGAAGGATATTCAGAAGAATCTGTATCTCAGTCCTTATGTTTCAGTTCCAACTGAAATTAGATCCAGGACTCCTCCTTCACTTTAACCCTTGTAATACTGTCATTTTGGTTCTTCTTGTCTTGCTTTACTGTAGCTATTTTGAACACTTGTTCATGACTTCCAGTCAGAAACTTTTATAGGGCTCTTATTAACACCGACAAAAATTTTCTGTAATTATTATTACACAAAGACTACAAGAGTGCGCACTCAAAAAGTAGTTGGCTGCCTTTATCTAACACTTCTTCATCAGGAAGTAAGATAACAAGTGAAGAGTAATTATTCCTATTAAAGTATGTGGAAGTGACCCTTAGAGCTTTTTTTCAGATCATACCTGAAACCCTAAGCCAGAGACAAGGCAATCTCCTTCTGCTCCATTCCATGAAGTGGGATATCTCATTTGTTTTCTTTCAGGCCTTTACTGTCCATCTGCCCTCTTTTCTGCTTTTTGAGTTCCAGCCTGAGATATTCTGAACTGGACAGGTGACAGGGGCTTATTTGACACATATTAATGTGCGAGAAGAAGGGCCACAGCATCAGGCTGCTGGAACATACTCAGTTTCTTCATCTTTCCAGAGTGAGGGACTGACTGTGCAAGGCTGGCAGAAAAAATTCTGCCTCTCTCCCCTAGCAAAACACACATGCTAGGAAAAGGGGATTGACAAATAACAGATAATAGTGACCAAAAAAATCTGGGTTTACTGTCCTGGAGAGCAGTAGATACTGCAAATGCACAAGATCCATGTGCTTAAACAAGGAGGCTTCAGAGTGGGAATAACAGGCAGTGCTGCTTGTTTTTTACCTTATTCCTGCTGTTAACACTCCACAGCATTTCCTTTTCTGCCAGCTGAAACCTCCAATATTCTTCCTCTGCTACAAAACCCAGAATTCTTATAGAATTTTGGCATGCTTTTGCATCCAAACACAAACAGGGTTTTAAGATTTAAAGATCCAAAACAATCTAAACCAACTAAGAAGCTATTTGTAAAGAAGTTTCGAACTTAAGCCTGACCTGGTTTTGGTGCGTAAATGCCTTTGCAAATCTTTCAGAACTAAAAAGTTGTCTTCTACTAATTCTGCACAATTTGGAGCATAACATCACTGTTCAGTGACTATCTCACTGTCATTTATAGGCAGAGTGTTAGGAGATCCAGCATCTATTTCTTCCTAGTCCTGCAGACGAATTGCTATGTGATCCCAAGCAAATCATTTAACCTCTCTGTATCACCATAGTTTTTATCTTTAGAGCGGTGATAACAGCTACCACATACGACTCTCGCATTATTGATAACTGAGAATGCTTTACAATTAGTTTCCGGAGGCCCAAATGGCACTAACACACAGAAATGATTTATGCTCTTCAGTGCTCAGAAGCACCAGATTCTAATGGAAGTGCTGCTGATTGTCATGTGGAGACGTTATGGCAGAAAGAAATACTTGTGTGCACTCACCCGTTGTTTTATTTTTTCAGTGAGAAAAGGCTTAATTAGAGCATAGACCGGGTAGAAGAATAAAGGCTCATTAATGAAGTGGATACCTCGAACTTTTAGTGGAAAGGAATCCTGTCAACATACATGAAAAACAGCAAAAGAAAAGGAATGCATTATTAAAAATATTCTATTGTTAAGGACAAATATGTGAAAACTATCTAGTCCATAGATCAGAGCATTCTTCCTGAACTTGCCAATACCTGCACTTCAGAGTGTTCTTAGTTTACACTGCCCCAAAAATGCTTAGAAAATCACATGTTGTTCCTCCCATTAGAAGGAAAAAACCTACCAACAAAACAAACAAACAAAAACCCGCAACAGTATGAGAAGAGCCTNAAAGCTTGTGCTCAGCCTTTCCTCAGAGGTACAATTTTTCACAGCAGAGATTCTGCTGCTGATTTACCAAAAAGCCATCCAGCCACGTGTTTTAATTGGTAATTCACAGCCTGAAGGATAATATGTAAATATATACAAATATAAACCATTGAGGCTACTAACTTTAAGTTAAATAAATTGTAAATATAATTTAGAAGTGTTATAAATATAGTTTAGAGCCTTGAAATTACTGGGAATTTGCCCAAGCCAGAAGTTCAGATTTACAACAGGATTACTGTCATAATGAAAATAAAAATTATATGCTATNAAAAAAAAAACACAAAAACAACACCAAAACCCCAAACCAACAGAAAAACAAACAAGAAAACCTTCACCGAATTTCATATAAATAATGTACACCCTTCACCAAATTTCATATAAATAATGTACACAAAGCTTGTGCTCAGCCTTTCCTCAGAGGTACAATTTTTCACAGCAGAGATTCTGCTGCTGATTTACCAAAAAGCCATCCAGCCACGTGTTTTAATTGGTAATTCACAGCCTGAAGGATAATATGTAAATATATACAAATATAAACCATTGAGGCTACTAACTTTAAGTTAAATAAATTGTAAATATAATTTAGAAGTGTTATAAATATAGTTTAGAGCCTTGAAATTACTGGGAATTTGCCCAAGCCAGAAGTTCAGATTTACAACAGGATTACTGTCATAATGAAAATAAAAATTATATGCTATACAGCCTTTATAATATGAAATACTTCTACTTGCATTCAAGATTCATTTAGAAGTCTCAGACCTTTTCAAGTTTAAAGAAAATATGGCAATGCTCAAAGATAGCATTATGCCATGAGGAAAGTATAGCTTCCATTCATATCCCAGCTAATACCACTTCTGCAACTAGTTTTCTGCCTCTAAAAATGGTACTTCTCACAGATAGTTTTCCCCACTAGTACAGTAGCTCTTCTCACATTATTTCATGCATGCTTTTAAGAAAAAAAAAAACAAAAACAAAAACAAATGAAAAACAAAAACCCCAAACAAACAAAAACAAACACAAACCCTACACATTTCTTAAGTGCAATTCCTTTCAGATTTTAATGTATGATAAAGACCTTAAAACGATCAGATTATAGGTTTCCTGCATGTTATTATGTGTTATCATATATTTGAAGTCTACTATCATGATTTTCACAAAACAATTTGTTTTTTCATGGGGTAACAGATTTTTCAAGGTGATATCACTTAATAATGTTACCATAGTTTCCATTCCTTAGTCCGTATTTTCTTTCTATTAACTTATGTTTCTTCATACAGGATTGTAATTTGTAACACACATTTCTTAAGAAAAACTCAAGGTTGAAACTATGCTTCCTTAATTTTTACTTCCGAGCATATTGAACAATACTAAGACAATCTCTGGGTGAAATATATGGACTCAGCTAAAACGATGAAAGGAATCTGAAAAAAAATAGTTACACTTATTTCTCATCTTAGAAAAGAATACTGGAAACACAATTATTTTTCTGCATTTTTTTCAATAGCTATCATAAAAAATTAGAAGCTTGAAAAACTTGCAACAAATCTGAAATAGACCAAGATGGAAACATCACATTCAAATAATTTCCTGATTTGAGATAATGGATTGAAACCATTAGATGTAATTTCAAATCCTGTTCTACTTCCTTTCTGCTCTATTTCAAGGTTAAAAAATTACTAACAACTTGTTTACTAGCTCAGAAGTCAACTGAAACACTCTTGCACATCCTGTTCTGATGCGATATGGCCCAGAATCATACAAACATCAGGAGTTATTATTCTAGATGTGAAAAGTTGGGAATACCTGCTGGCTTCACTGAAGTTTTACAGTAGATACCAAAAAGGAAGTACAGCTGAAGTTCTGATGATATTTGTTCAATGACTAAGCTTCGACTGAACCTCAGATATAAACCGTACAAAACCCTGGCTAATTTCCACATCATAGGCTAAAAGTTTTATTATTACTGATTTTCAACATAACTTCTGAAGGAAAATGGGATTATAGGATTACACTGTAGCCTTCCTGTCAATTCTCTGCCCCCTTCTTTTTTAATTTGGTTCCTTTTATTTTTTCTTTCTCTCAAATCCCTTGATAAAGTTCAACTGAATTTGACAGAAAGGAACAAGTCTTAAAGACAGTAAAGTCCCTAGAAGTTTTGTGAAAAATAGGAGGTGAAGTAGCAGCAAGTTGCACAAAATAATGCTCATGTTGGGGGGGTAAAACCAAGCAGAACATAAACATTGTTCATTCTGTTGGTAGCAGCTGGACGGTTAAGTAGGATCATCCATATTGGTAACAAGCCAGTACTGTCTTGCTCTTAACTACTCTTAGCACATGCTGCTTCTCACCTTCTCTCAGTCTCAGGGAAGAAAAAAAAAAAAAAAAAAAGCTTTGAGTGTTTAGTTAATATACAAAAGAATGGAAGAGAGGAGATGAAATGGGATAATGAACGCAGATCCTTACAAAATTTGGCTTCATCTGCTCTTACACTCATGAAATTCTTGTGTTGTAACAGATCAGTGGAGTTCTTACAAAACATCAGAGGTTAAAGGACATTTATTGCTACACAAGAACATGCTTGAAGACAAATAAAGCACAACCTGTGCCTGAACTGTCTGACTTCTAGAGGATTTAAGATTTTGTTCTTTCAAGCTGCACAGACTTTAAGAAGGTCTAGGGAAGGAAAATTTACCATAGCTTACAACAGATGAAAAATTGGGAGTTATAGCAATGAAGAAGCATAAAACAGTATGTCATACTTACTGTGAGCACAGCAGCAATTTTCTTGGCCACTGCTGGGCTGATTTGAAATGCATGAGCAAATCGCCACCCTTGCAGATCGAAGATAGCCTTGACTCCATTCCGCTGAGTCTCAGTCTCCTTTACAATGAGTTCAGATGTGATAAGGCTTACACGAAACACATCGTATGCCGTAAATAAATTGGGATCCCATTGTCCTGAGGAGTAAATAAGCACTGCATTATCATGAGGATAGCACATACACCTGTACTTTTCCCTGTTACTGCTTCTAATGTGCTTCTCAGGAGCAACAAGCAACCAGCAATATCAAAGGTCCTGAAATAAACAGATTTGCCAGTACAGAGGTTCTTTCGTGTACTTGTTCTGCCACTCATCTTTTGAACTATTTTATAGATGGTAACACCTAATGATAGACAGTTGTATTAAAAGATGCCACCTAATGTAGTATGTTCCACCTATGGCCATAGCTTCCAGTACGAGGTTTTGACACAACAGCTTAATTCAAACATCATGTTAGCAGAAACTGCAGATCATCAATCCAATCAATTATTATATTTTTTGTTCAGTGCAGCAAATTCCATTTGTTTTTCTGAGGCCTGAGCAGAGTTACATGGGATGAGTTTAACCCTAGATGAAAGCTTCAGAGAACACAGCTTTGCAAAGAGACACATTCTTTTCTGTTAGACCAGCTGATATTAAAACAATTCTTTAAAAGCTGGCAAAAAATAATTTCTCTGTCCAAAACAAGCACAAAGAAGTATGGTAGCACGTGACCATTTAGCTACATCTTTTTTAAAAAGACTTTGGGGAGTGCATGAAACAAACAAAGGATCTTCAGAGTGTTGTTAGACAGGGCTTTTTGGCTACATCTAAACAGCGAAAACCCAGTGACATTTCATGCACATCTAAACTGGACATTGGTACGTGACTAGGTGTACACCTCCTTTTCTGTTCTCTCCCTTCTGTGCTGTGTGTGCACCAGTACCAGAGTCTTAGCACATGGCTTTGAAAACTTGCATAGGAACAAATAATTATTGGGACATTCAGACCCAAATAACCACATTCCTTGCAAGTCTAGGGTTTTAACCTGAAGAGTTTTTTTAATGCAGACAAGAACTCCACTGATAAGAAAATACATTATTCATAAAGAATTGTACAGGTTTAGCCAAAACAGTATTTAAGTCAACTGATATGACTGTTACAGCTCAATAAACTCACCTTTATATTAATGTAAAGGTATTTCTAACGGAAAACACAAATATGTTACCCTATTAGTTAAGATGTTCTGATATTACCCATAAAATAATTTTATTTTGCTGCCCAAATTGTGATAATTAAAAACAAAACTACAAACAAACAAACAAAGGAGACAAAACCCCACAAACAAACAAACAATGACAAACCAAACCAAAACAAAACAAAACCATCACTTCCAGAGCTAGGTGTGAAATGGGTCCAAGCAATTTTGTCACTCACCAATTCTGTATATTAGAACTTTGCTTCCATGTGGGTCTCTTGATCTCAGGAGTCCATGATACCCAGCTTGCAAAAGACCAAGAACAGAAGATGGGTTTAAATCTCCACTTATTTCTGGGCATTCAATTCTCCACTTCTGGTAATTCTTCAATAACTGGAAAAAATAAATGTGGATGACAGATAGCCATCAGGCATTACATTAAAAGCACAGTTAAAAATAGCTACAGCAAGTAATATATATTTTGGATTAAAATTTCCTAAGTAGCTACAGTTTAGACTTCTAATAGGAGACCTTCAAAGGAGCTACAAGAATGAGAATTTTTCAGTGACTCATTTCAACAAACTGAAATGTAGGTTTAAATCTCAAAGGTAGCATGCACAAGCTAGCCTTTCAAATTGTTACTGTGTTTCATCAAACAGCAAAACCTAACCGGATCCTCAGCACGGTTTCACAATTAAATGGGTTCACCACAATGAAAGCATCAACCAACCGTCTTCTATTTCTGTTAATTTGTATTAACAGAAATTAATTTTCATTTGTTTCTCAATTACTCCATATTTCACAACAGAAGCTTTTGAGTTAAAAGAACTGTCAGCTCCAACTAATAAAACATAATCTTATATAAATTAGAAATTTATTTTATTTATGCAAGTACTGTTTTCTTCACCATTTTCATAGAAAGAATGGTCAGAAGGAACCTCAGTGAATATTGAATTAATCCCTTGGAACGTTTCAGCATCAGTTATGCTGATACCTACAGACTCTTAGAGGGAGACCTGAGACTCACCACCCTGTACCTCATAGCACGCTTATGTTAGATAATTAGTCTTACTTCTTACCCCTCTCTGCTTTCAAGTTTCTTGTATTGTTTTGCATAAAACATACACTTTTTCTTCAGCTTAAGGCTTTTCTGCTCAGATGAAAGTCTTGAAATATTTTGAAGGTCTCTCAAATAAATTGTAATGAGGAAATTACTTATAAGGCACTACTGTTTGTCAGCAGAATTTGCTACGAATAGAAGATATACTGCTCAGAAAATTATCTATGTTCTTCATGGAAATAGCACCTATAAATACGTATTTATAGGTAAAAGTTCATCTGTCACACTAAAATCCCATTTGATTTGGCAATGAGAGAGTTGATAAAAGCCTCATCCTAAACCATAATCACAGAAATAAACATTTAGCCTTTAGGAGAATTTTACTAGAAGGCTTTTGACTGCATTAAATCGGTTTGTCTAGGCCAACTTAAAACCAAACAAATAAAAAAGGGCAGGCAGGGCATGGGAAGAGAGCATAGTAGGAAAAGAAGTTAATTTGTAGAATAGAAATTCACTATGATTTCAAAAACAGGCCTGATTAGGTACTCTGATTGTCTCACTCTGTTAGTACCTGACTCTCTGTAAAGGGCACTGTTTGAGCAATCCCAACCACTTTGTGCCAACCAGACAGCACTGTCAACATATTATGTTCTTTTCCTTGATCTTTCAAATACAGACCCTTAAACAGCAGCAAAACATAAAATCACACTCAAAACAACTATGCAAATATCTTTACTCTTCCTCACTTTTCTTCTGAAATCAGTTATACCGCAACTTAATGAACCTGGTTGACAATTACGTAAATATTTTAAACAACTCTTTCAAAAACTACCTGCCAAAACAAGATGAGAATAAAAATGATACATTAATTCAATCTTCTAAATAATTCTACCTTGTCAGTATAGTTAGTTTCTTGTTTTAGTGAATATTTACATTTTCCAAGTCGGGAAAGGCAAATGTTTAAAATCTGGACCTCAAGAGAAGGGGAATGCTGTTCACAGGTTGTGACACACACAAGATCCTTACAGAAGACATAATTTATCTACTGGTGAGCCCATTAAGGAATAAGTATGTGGTTGGAATACTTCTGACACCTTCTGTGACGTGGGCAAGTGGTACATCTTTTGACATAGACATGTAACATGGCTAAGCGCCAAACACATTTCCCTTGGCCAGAAAGCCAGGAAGTGCTAAAGCAGTCTCAGATTCTGAAAACCTAATCTAATTACCTGAAATGATTTAGCGCTGAAGTAAAAGTTAGCATCAGATAATCTTCCACAGCATCTACAGGTAGTTTTGGGACATATTCTGTACATTTTCATTTATGTAAACAATCCCTTTCTTAGCAGCTGGACATACTCAGGTCACATATAGACACAAACAGTAGTATTATACATAACAACCAGTCTGGATATAGAAGATGAATCAACCTACTATCAGGATAAACAGGAGCACTCATTACCTAGTATAAAAAAATGTCTCATACTTTTAACACAAGGAAAACATCTCAATATATAATTATCTGTGTTTACAAACTGAATAACCTACTTAGCATTTGCTCAGCATCTGAAAATAGATGCAAGATAACTCTATAAATGGGGAAAGCTGGAAGAAAAACTCCAGTGTCTGGAGTTAAACATCAATTAAGAGGGTTTTTTTTCCTGAGGTCTTTTGGGGATAGTTCCAGATTTCTAAACATTGGAGATTATAAAGTTACTGATTAATCCAAAATTCATGTGCTACAAAACAAAGTGAACGTAGTACTTTACTTAGAATTAAAAGAACTAGAAAACCACATGCTTGTCACAGAAACCAATGTATTTGTATATGTATATTTTGTTGTTGTTGTTGATAACTATTTTTTCATATTAACAAGGATGCTAGACAGAATTAGGCTTCTGGGTCAGCGGTTGTACCAATGCACACGATGTTTAGGAAAAAAATGTTTTGGCAATCTCTGAAAAAGAAACCAACAGCTCAGACATTAGAATATAAAGGTATATATATATATAT